>VXBU01007994.1:7961-20467 GCA_013400315.1 Bombycilla garrulus
CTGTTCCATGGATTAGAATCAGAGCCACAGGCATTTTCAGTATCATTCCAGGGTCCCTGACACCTCTGGCAAGGCTGAAAAGCCTCCTGAGCAGGTTTATTTTATGTTTTATGCAGCCAAAAGCATGTGTTGAAATCTTTACATGTGTTGGAAGCATGGCTAGAAGTTGAGTGGCTTCTAGTTTACATCTAGCTTACATTTAGCTTAAATCTTTAAAAGATTTATCAGCCAATAAGATACTGACAGATTGGATGTTTGCACTGTTAGACCAGTACTAAGAAATTTCATCTAGCAACAGCAGGCTTGTTCTGCCACACAAATCCATTCTACAGACTTCTTGTTACCTTTGTAGCTACTTCTGTTCTCTCTAAACTCTTTATTCTTTTATTCTGAACTTTCCTCTAGCCAGCTCAACATTTCTCTGTTTTGACTGCAAATCCAAATTCTTGCTTCCAGCACCTGAGCTTTTGGAAGCTTCTCTCAGGGCCTGAGCTCAAACCCTGGGTTTAATTCTAAGTTTTGGCCTGCAGGCCCAGTGTTCTGAAAGCTCTCTGCATTTTGGATCCCAACAATCAGGGAACGGTTCTTCCCCAGAGGGTGCTGGCACTGCAGAGCTCCGGGAGCATTGTCAGGGACACCCAGGGTGGGATTTGGGGAAGAGCAGGACTGTGCTCCCTTACTCTGCCACAAAAGAGGGAGAATTCGAGTTAAATATTAGGAAGTTTTTTATTATGGGTGTCCAAGGCCAGGTTGGACAGGGTTTGGAGCAAGCTGGGATGATGGGAGGTGTCCCTGCCCCTGGCAGAAGTTTTGGGACAAGAAGAGCTTTAAAGTCCATCCCAACCCCTTCAAAAAATTCTTTGATCCCATATTTTTGGGGCTCCCACCAGTGCTAGGTCTCCACTTCTTGGTCATGACCCATCAGCTTCCCTGGGACTTCCAGGGGGTTTAAAAAAAGCCCTCGGAGAAAGATTTTGGCCCCCAGCACCTAAAACAACTTCAGGGAGGGGTCTCAGGGCAGCCCTCAGGGAGGGAATGATCTTGGAGCTGCAGCTGGATCCATCCTGCCTCCACTCCCCTTGGGTTCTCCATTATTAGATCCTAATTCCAGCAGCTCTTTACCCCCTTTTTGCACAACAATTAAAGGTTAAACAAGTGTAGATCAGGGGAGGAGGTGAAATTGAAGTTTTCTCGGCGGCAGCACTCAGGAGCAGGATTTTTATGTAATCAGGGTAGGAGCTGGCACTTGTGCCATGAATTATTCATTCCCGGAGCAAACCTTCCTGAGTGAATTAATTTATACACGTGGCAGTAAATAGATGCAGATCCCTTGTGAATCCACATGTCAGACTAGAATTAGGACCTTAAAAATGTTTATTCCGTTAAGCTGGAGGAGGAGGGGGGGACAGAGGAGAATAAATAATTTAGGCGGTGTAAGAGCAAACAAAACGCTCATTCTCGCTGCACTTCCAATAATGTAAATCACAATAGGGGTGTAATGAGGCAGAAAAAAGGGAAAAAAGGGTCAGTGGGAGCAGTGATGGCTCCGTGGGGGTCACTGCGATTCCTGCTGGATGAACTCCGCTCACTTTCTGCTAAAAAAAAATCCTTGGGAGGAACTTTACAGCCGATTTTATTACCCGGAGTAAATCAAGGTGGAAATGGGTTTAAATGGCTGAAGTGAGGGGATTGATTTTCTTCAAAAATTATTTTATTTTCAAACGAGAGGTTTTGATTTGATGTTCAGCAAGGCAGAGGTAAGTGGAGAATTGGAGTGGATGAGGAAATTAGAGAGTAAGATTTGGGGGAAAAGGGAGGGGATGGTTCACACATACAGTCAAAGTTTGAGGGCAGTGAACTCTCCTCACTGCTCATGTTTTCCAATTTTCCAGCACTCTCCTTGTTTTGAGCCAAGTTGCACAACTCATTTATGCTCCTGATTTATCTCTAAGGTTAATTCTGGTTTTGTCTTTTGGGTTTTTTTGGGTTTGTTTGTTTGGTTTTTTTTGGTTGGTTGGTTTTTTTGCCTGCCAATTGAATCTGAGATACCCAGCGTTGGAAAAATCTCATCCAGACCTTACAGCTTAAATCTGGATTTTCCCCAAAACCAGTGGTTTTGTTCACATTTTCTGCATCACTCTCACCCCATTCACCAAACTTGGGTTTTTAATGGGACACTGAAGAATTTGAACTGCCAGCATTTAGGATTTAAGCAAAACCCCTGTTAATGGTAATCCTGGCAAACAAAGCTGTGCAATTCCGCGGAGATCCTCGCTCAAGCACGAGCTGCTTTCCGTATAAATGAAGATTTCTCAGCTCTGCTTTTCGGTATAAATGCAGATTTCTCAGCTCTCAGGATGTTTCTCATGCGAGGATTTGTGTTGATGTTCCAACTAATGGAGTCAAGAGATTTCCTAAAGCCTCCAAACCTTACGGGGCGTGGCAGGGAAAGGTGAAATCTTGAGATGCAGCTCGAGTGATTCCACTAAAAGCTGAGGAACAAGGCAGGAACTTGAGTGGATTTTTAAAATCCTGTTGTTTCATGTGAGGGGTTTTTTGGGTTTATTTTAGCCCCGGGTTGCTGCTGCTTGCTCTCATTTGAAAAGGCTCAAAGGCTTCGGGGATTTCTCCAAACAGGGGGAAAAATGTTGGGATTCTCAGCAGCTGTAAATGAGCTGGGCAGTTCCAGGTGCAGCAGAAAACAGCATTCCCATTTGGAAGTTTGGGGAAAAATAGCTGGAAAATCGCAGTGGGAATGGTCAGGGGCAGAAATCTCCCAAGTTCTGCCCGTGCTGAACGCCCAGAGTGTGTAAACTCAATTAGCGACCCTTTAATTGCTATTAATTTGATTTATTACCGTTATTTCAGGAATTGTGCTGTTTGGTTTTTTTTCTTTATTCTGTTTCTCTCTGCAGATCCAGGTGATCAGTTTTGTCACGGAGCAGAACTGGGATTCCCTGGAAGTTTTTGATGGAGGAGACAACACAGCCACCATGCTGGGGAGCTTCTCTGGTACGTGGCCCTCGAGCCCTCAGTTCCTGTCTCGTTTAATTCACCTCACAAAATTCACCTTAACTGCATCAAAAGCTAGGATTGGATTTAAAGGGAATCATGTGCTCTGTTGGATTGGGAATTTCAACTCTGTCTGCCTGTGGGAAAGGTTGAGAGGGAACCCTAAACACAAAAAAATACCAGTGGGGTTTTTATTCCTCCAAATGGGAATTCCCTCAGCTCTGCTGGGATGTGAGGCCACCACACCTCGCAGGGTGCCCCAGAATGGGTGAAGGGCAAAACAAACTTTTGATTTTTCCTTGGACCTGGGGAATTGTGGCTTTTGGACCTGGGGAATTGTGGCTTTTAGCAGAGCAGGGAGGCGCCAGGGTCCGGGAGCTTCTTTCAAATGCAGCGCCAATGGCAGAACAACGGCCCAAAATCTCGTTTATTTAAAAAAAAAAAAAGTGCTCGAAGTGCAGTGAGCTTGGCAGAAGGGTCTGGGATGGAGCTGCCTTGTCCTGCTGCTGCAGCAGCTTCCAGGAAATGAAGGAATCTGGAATTTTCCTGCACCTCCGCTCCACCCACGCTGTTTCCCATCCCTTGATGCTTTTTGTCCGTCAGTAGCGAAGCTCCCCGAGCTGAAACCCAAGAGCAGCCACTGGAAAGGCCCTGGGTATTTCTCAATTGGCCTCATTAGAACCTGATCAAAACCGAGAGGAGCTCGTTAAGTTGAAAGGAGTTTCTGTTCTCAGCCTCTCCTGCCGCAAATCCCCGAGGACGCGGCGGAGGAGGAGAGAGCTCCTCTCCACTGCCTTTGTGCACCTCTTGTTTTGCCAGGAACCACGGTGCCTGCGCTGCTCAACAGCACTTCAAACCAGCTCTATCTGCATTTCTATTCCGACATCAGCGTCTCCGCTGCCGGCTTTCACCTGGAATACAAAAGTAAGAGCGGTTCCAGCCTTGATCCCGCAGCTCCCCGGAGATGGGGAGGCGCCTGCGGGGCTGGGCCGAGGAGGAGAGCGAGGAGGAGCTGCTGCGGCTCCCTGATCGCGGGGAGAGAGGGATAAATTGAGAAAAGACGGAGCAGAGGGGTGGGACGGCCCTCACTGTGCTCCTGGTGGCCCCGGTTTGTGTCTGTGTGGTGGCACAAAGGGATGAAAAGCTGTGGGACAGGGCGGGGATGGTGCTTGGGAAGTGCTGCTGGCAGAGAATTCCAGCTCTTGGCATTCCAGGCAGGCCTGGACACGTCCTCATCCCAAAAATCCTGGCTGGTCATCCTCCGAGGTCATCCCGTGGCACCTGCTGAGGGTCAGAACGGAGATAAAACTCCATTTGCACATTTTTATGGAGCCTGAGCTTGGAAAAACTGCAGGGATGGGGCTGCACAGCCACCCTGGGCAGCCTCTCCTCACAGGCTGAGGGTGAACTCGGTGTTATATCAGTGTTATCAGTATTATCAGTGTTATCAGGGTGGGTTTTGTGCAGTATTTTAGGTGCTGGGGATGTTCTCCTCCCTCAGCTGCTGGGTGTGCTCCTGTCCCCACAGCCCCAGGCACTCTGAGCTGCCCTGGCCACGCTCCTGGATCCAGGAATTTCTGTGCTTTGTGCTCAGAGGTGTCCAGGCCCTGCACAGGATCATTTCTAAGGTGGTTGTTCCATCCTCCAGCTCTTTTCTCAGCCTCCAGCTGAGGGAGGCACCTTGGCACAACCTGTGGCAGCTGACACCCAACGTGAGCACCCGTTCCTTTCAATTAAAGGTTAAAAACACCTTAAAAAGGTCTTTAAGTTCCCCTCCAACTCAGATTCTGTGGTGGTGTGCAGCACTTGAGTGAGTTCCTGGTTAGGGATGATCCCAGCACGCCTCATGCCAGTTTTTTTTTTGGAATACAGACCCCAGCACGTGGTTCAGTGTGGTTCTAGACAGAGAATGTGTTTTCAAAACGAAATCCCCAGTGCTGAGAGAACAAACCTGACCAAGGCTGGGAGACAGAATCCTGTGGGAAAGGGCTGTCAGCTTTTGGATGGGGATGACAAAAATTCCTTCTCCCCTGGGTTTGATTGCTGATCTCTGATCAGGAGAGGTGCAGCAGCTGCAGGGGGTGGAGGTGCTGGGATCTGTGTGTGGGTAACACTGGCAGAGAATTTTGGAATATCTGAGCTGGAGGAATCCACCAGGATCATCCAGTCCTGCACAGACACCCAACAATCCCACCCTGTCCAAACTCCCCCGAGCTCTGGCAGCTTTGGGAATGTTCCCATTTCCTGGGGAGCCCGGGCAGTGCCCAGCACCCTCTGGGGGAGGAACCTTGCCCTGAGTGCAACCTCAGCATTTTGGGGTTATCCTATGGAGTCAGGAGTTGGATGGATGGTCCTTGTGGGTCCCAGCTCAGGATATTCCATGATTTTCTCAGTTCTGATTGTCTGATTCCATGATTTTCTCAGCTCTGATTGTCTGATTCCATGGTTCTCTCTGCTCTGATTTTCTCATTCTAATTGATTCTCTCAGCTCTGATTTTCTGATTCCATGATTCTCTCAGCTCTGATTGTCTGATTCCATTATTTTATCAGCTCTGATTTTCTGATTCCATGGTTCTCTCACCTCTGATTGTCTGCTTCCATGCTTCTCTCAGCTCTGATTGTCTGATTCCATGATTTTTTCAGCTCTGATTTTCTGATTCCATTATTCTCTCAGCTCTGATTTTCTGCTTCCATGTTTCTCTCAGCTCTGGTGCTGTGTGAGGTTGGAATTGGTGCCAGCAGCAGCAGTGAGGGGGTGCAGGAGGGCACTGCCAGCTCTGCCCAGCACATCCAGGGGCAGTTTCCTGCATCTGCTCTGTGCTGATGATCCCTGTGGGACAGGCCTGGAGCTCCTGCAGCTCATCCAGCCTGGCCTGGCCGTGTCCAGAGCAGAGCAGGGAATGCTGAGCTGCTGAGACACGTGGGGACAGCTCTGTCTGTGTCCCCAGCCCTCCTCAGGACTGGATCCTGCTGGGCTCTGAGGCTGCTATCGGGTTCTGAGCACGGCTCTGCTCTCTGGAGCCGAGCCACATTCTGCTGCTTTGGGCTTTGGCCAAGGCTGCAAATGGATTTTTGGATGGTGCATTTCATTCTGTAAAGTGGCCGCAGGAATTCTGCCCGGGGAAGTGTCCAAGGGCAGCTTGGAGCAGGTGGGATGGTGGGAGGTGGTGATGAGGACCCTTCCCACCCAAACCAGGGTGAGATTCTCTGCAGTGGCACAGCTGGGACTGCTGTAACACCAGCCAGCACTAAACCTTCCAGGATTTGCTGCCTTTACACACTGCAACCTTGTCCAGTCCTGAATCCAGCAGGATTACAGCCACCACAGGACTGGGAGGGAAAAAATGTGCCCAGCCTGTGCTCTGGGAGCTGCAGGAATCCTCTTGCTGTGACTCTGTTTCTTCTCCACCTCTAGTGCAATCAATAAATCCTCTGAGCACCTTCCTGCAAAAATCATGGCCAGGTTTTTCATGAGCCTGGGGATTATCAGCCCTGTCTGTTCCCTTGACTGAGGAAATTAATAGGTGTTGATTTTCAGGGCAGCTGGAAATAAAGCGATTTCTGCTCTGTTTGTACAATTGGAATCTCCCAGGCCTGAACCCTGGGTTTTTCCTGTGTTCTTTCTGAGATAAAGTTAGGAGAGATGAGCTAAAACAGGGGAGGAAAACTCTGATTTCTCTCTCACTGGGTCACTCAGGCTGAGCTCTTACCCCTGCATGCTCCAAAGCCAGCAACAGTTTGGGGCTGAGTGAAAGCCACTGACGAGAGGGGGAAGTTTTTAAAGCTCTTTTCCCTCCTGCCTCTCTGAAGGTCAAGCAGCACATCCCCGAGCTGGGATGGGGAGGGAACCGCCTGGGAAGCGTGGCTGGGCTTTGGGAGGAGACTCAGCCTCTCCCTGCTCCTTTCCTGCTTTATTTCCCCCCTGCCCAGGGCTCTGTGGGGCTGCAGCAGAGCAGGAGCCCTTGCAGGAGGGAGGGAGGGTGTGAGGGGCCTGCGGGATTCCTTTTGTGACCCCGGGAGATGGGGAAAGGAGAGGAGAGATTTGGAAAGGAGAGGGGAAATGTGGGAAGGAGAGAGGGGTGTGGGAAAGGAAAGGGAAAGGGAAAAGGAAAGGAAAGGAAAGGAAAGGAAAGGAAAGGAAAGGAAAGGAAAGGAAAGGAAAGGAAAGGAAAGGAAAGGAAAGGAAAGGGAAAGAGAAAGGGAAGGAAAGGAGAAAGGGAAGGAGAAAGGAAAGGAAAGGAGAAAGGGAAGGAGAAAGGAAAGGAGAAAGGGAAGGAGAAAGGAAAGGTAAAAAGCAGAAGAAAGGAAAGGGAAGGAGGTGTGGGAAGGAGAGCCCATCACCCCACACGAGGTGCTGAGGTTGTAACTGGGTTTGCAGCAGGATATCCCAGCTGTGAATGTGGGAGTGGCACTGGGCTGTCCTTGCAGAATCCAAAGGAAACGCGATTCCCTCACCCTGAGTGTGGCGGTGGTTGGCAAACGGGAGCGGGGTAAAACCAAAAGNTAAAAAGGAGAAGAAAGGAAAGGGAAGGAGGTGTGGAAAGGAGAGCCCATCACCCCACACGAGGTGCTGAGGTTGTAACTGGGTTTGCAGCAGGATATCCCAGCTGTGAATGTGGGAGTGGCACTGGGCTGTCCTTGCAGAATCCAAAGGAAACGCGATTCCCTCACCCTGAGTGTGGCGGTGGTTGGCAAACGGGAGCGGGGTAAAACCAAAAGTGTGTTCCCATCCCTGCAGCCCTCAGCACAGCCCATCCCCACTCCCTGAGCTCCATCTCCCTTCCCTCCACAGCCGTGGGTCTCTCCAGCTGCCCGGAGCCGCCGGTTCCTGGCAACGGGCTGAAGGTGGGCGAGCGCTACCTGGTGAACGACGTGGTGTCCTTCCAGTGCGAGCCGGGCTACGCCCTGCAGGTACCGCTGCCAGCAGCTGCTGCTTCCCTCAGCTCCCCGAGTGCTTCACACATCTCCTTGTGCCTCTGTTCTTCTCTTCCTGGCCAGTCCCACTGCTTCTCCCTGCCTTTTCCCCAGGCAGAAAGACACAACGCGTTCCAGAGCTTCCAGATCTGGAAAAAAACAAAATGCATTCCAAGGTGGGGGTCTGAGGTTCCTGTCCTGGCTCGGTTCTTCCTCAGAGCCAAGGTTGAAATCGGCTCTTGGAGATATTTTCATCAGCAAAGTTTAGTCCCTGTGTGAGGGGGAGGATGGAATTACCTCACCATTTATGTCTCTAATTGGTGATTTCTGTCAATTACGCTAATTTGCTAAATTTGTACGACTGTGTTCACCCCCCACTCCTGGCAGGGATGAGCATTTTATGGATATTTTTCCATATCTTCCCTTGGAATCCTCCAACAAAGCCCAGCTTTTAGATTACCTCCTACACCAATATTATCTCCAAAGCGTTGTTTTATTCCCAGATTCCTTAAGATGGGACAGGGATCTCCCTCTGGATCAGATCCACCTTGCCAGGAATTCCTTGCTGCCAGGACAGGGACAGGCTCCCCAAACCCCTCTGTCTTGTTTTCCATCCCTGCAGGGTCACTCCCACATCTCCTGCATGCCGGGCACGGTGCGTCGCTGGAATTACCCTCCACCCCTCTGCATCGGTAGGATTCGACTTCTGATACTTTTAACACCTCCCTAAAAAAAAAATTTATAAAGAGCTGATTTAGAGAAATTCAGGTTGGTTCTGCAAGTGTGAGAGAGTGTGGGGAAAAAAAAAAATCTTCATTTGTTGCCAGGGAAATTGCACCCGAGGAGTCCCCGCGGGCTGCCTGGAGTGCTTTGTTTTGGATGTTGGAGATGCGGCTGTAGCACAAAACACAGAATTTCCCCCCTCAACACAAAACCCTTCAGAAGGGAAAAGCTAAGATTTCCTCGTGCTGGAAGCATGGTTTGGTTTTTTGGGTTTTACGGGTTGAGGATTTTTGCCATCTGAAGCGTGATTTATTTTTACGGATTTATTCTATGTGGTTTATATTTATTTTTACCAAAGTTACTTCTTCCACTGGGGCCTGGTATTTCCCATTATCCCAACTTGCTGTGGCCACTCTGGTGTCCAGCAGGTGACCCCAGGTCACTTGTCCAGGTGCCTTTTTACCCTCAGATCTGTTCAGGTCTTCAGGCCTGGAAAGAACTGAACATTCCATTTTCCCTCTGGAAGATCCTGAGGAAAAGAGGCCTGGAGGTGAAGGGAACTTGCAGGAGTTTTTTTTTTTTATTATTATTTTATTCACTTGCTTTTAGCAAATGTAGATGTTTAATATTCATATTGCACATTTTGCAGCTCTGAGAGAGACATTTATGCATTTAATAGCTTTAGTTAACAGTTATTTCAGGCTCCTGCTGTTCCAGCTTACATCATTTGGCTTTCAAGTAATTATAAGAGCCAACAGTTCTTTTATCTGATGATCTTCAGGCCAGGAATAAATAGAGAGACATTTCCAGGAGCAGGACTGAGCTAAAGGACCCATTCCCTTGGGAGCTGCTCTGAATTGGAATCAGAAGCCCCTGGGCTCGGCTGGGAGATCCCAGCACAGAGGAGAATCCCAAAATCTGGCAAACCTCGAGTTTGGTTCTTTGAATCAGCACCAGCCTCCCAGTCCAGCAGGATTTTGGCAGCTGGGGCTGTGCCTGTCTTTTCACATCCCTGGGAAAGCTCGGGCAGCTGCAGAGGGGCAGAAACACCCCTGGAGGCAGGAGTGACTGTCACCTGTGTGTGTGTGACAGTCCTGCGGCTCCCTGTCCTGCAGAGCTCCTGCTCCAAGCACAATTCGTGCTGATTTTCTGCTGGTCTACTTCCTCCAGCTGCTGGGCTGCTGAATAATTCAGAAGCTGTTCTATTAAAGAGCCATTAGGAGGGAAAAGAAAGAGAAATCTTCTGGGAGAAACCTCGTTAGGAGCAAGTCCAGGGTAATGAGGTATTGGACAAAGAGGCTGTGCCTGGCTGTCACAGCGTGTTAGGAGAGCACCTGCCTGGATCCAGCTGGGGGGTGCTGCTGGGATCTGCTGGAGGTCACCCAGACAAGCGTGAGGAGGTGCTGTGGGTGTTTAAATTCCGTGTGCTGCCTTTTGTAAACGTGTTTTTGGGCCGGCAGTCGGCTGCAGGCAGCGAGCAAACGCTCTGTGCTGGGTTTAGCAGGGACTGACTGCCCAGAGATTGGCAGCTGGGGCAGGAAAAGGAAGAGGCTGAGTCAAAGTGGGATCACTCAGCTCCTTCACAGTTGTTTTTTGAGCTGGTTGAGGTTTCAAGCAAGTGTTGGTGCCTGATTTGATGCAAGAGCCTGTCGCTGTAGGACACAAAAGAACACAGACACACACCGCAGCTCAGGTGAGCAGAAGAGAGGAGAAGAGGGTTTATTTTTTCTGACTCCAGTATTTCTAGTTTTCCAAAAGTGACAGTGGATTGGACGGTGGCAGTGCCACCTCTCCAAAGACACTGCACAGACAAACAGCCCATTAATTTTTCTCCTCCTCTATGAAGGAATGCAAAAACACTGAGGTGTTTACAGAAAGTGTGTGAGAAAGTTCTTCACAAATATGTCAATATCAGAAGGTTTAGAAAGTCTTACAAAAATCAGGGTGACAAGAGCCCACAGTCCATCCCTGTCACTGCTCAGGCCTGGCTGTCCCTCTGTGAGGGCTCAGGATGATCCCTGGGCTCAGAGCTCATCTCCAGAGGGCAGGAGAAAGGCTCATCCATTCCTCATGCAGTGCCTGGAAATCTGGTGCTGGTTCCTTTTTGTCGCCTGAGTCTTCAGTTCCTGGATTTCCCTGATGCAGACAGACCCCTCAGGGATCCTGGGAGGGATCTGTGCCTGGATCCTGACCATGAACTCTGTTGTTTTTCCAGCCCAGTGTGGAGGAACAGCAGAAGAGATGGAAGGAGTGCTCCTGAGCCCAGGCTTCCCAGGAAATTATCCCAGCAACCTGGACTGCACCTGGAGGATCCTGCTGCCAGTGGGGTTTGGTGAGAGCTGCCTTCGGGTTGGTGCTGTCACACAAAAGGGGGTGAAAAATCAGAGAATCTGTGACTGGTCTGGGTTGGGAAGAACCTCAAAGATCAAATCATTCCACACCATGCCAGGGAAACACTTCCAGGCTGCTCCAAGCCCTGTCCAGCCTGGTCTGGGACACCTCCAGGGATCCAGGGGCAGCCACAGCCGCTCTGGGCACCCTGAGCCTTCCCCACCCTCCCAGGGAGCAAAACCTTCCTGATCTGCACTGCAAAGCTCCCGTGTGTCAGTGTGAGGGCTCTCGGTGTCCCCAGGGGAGTTTGAATCCTGCTGAGGGCCCAGGCTGTCCTGGGCACTGTGAGTGGCACTGCTGTATTGGCAATCAAGAGAGATGGGAACCCTGATTTGTTCATTAGAATTCTACTTTATTGAGTTTCTCTAAAGTGTATATATTATTTTAGAGTTAGTAATCTCTATTACAGTTAGTTGTGTTAAATATCACAAATTCATGCATATTACAAACATTCCTTGCTTGTAGAGGGCTGATTCAATCTTGTCCCTCCTGGAAGCTGGACCTAATCCACTCAGATCGTAGTCTTTAAATTTCTGTTTGTGTCTGCCAAGGGTCCTGGTTATCAGACTGGACCGTGCTAATGAAACTCACAGTATTTTCTACAGTAATTTCCCACACTGCTGGGGTTGGTGTTGGAGCTGGGGTTGGAGCTGGGGTTGGTGTGTGGATTGGAGCTGGGATTGGTGTTGGCATTGCATCTGGAGTTGGAGCTGGGGTTGGAGCTGGGGTCAGTGCTGGGATTGGAGCTGGGATTAGAACTGCTGTTGAAGCTGAGGTTTGAGCTGCTGTTGGTGCTGGGATTGCATCTGGAGTTGGAGCTGGGGTTGGTGTTGGAGTTGGAGCTGGGGTTGAAAATGGGATTGAAACTGGGGTCGGAGCTGGGGTCAGAGCTGGGGTCAGAGCTGGGGTTGGTGCTGAGATTGGAGCTGGGGTTAAAATTGATTGGAGCTGGGGNGCTGGGGTTAAAATTGATTGGACCTGGGGTTGGAACTGGGATTGGAGCTGGGACTGGAGCTGCTCTTGAAGCTGGGACTGGAGCTGGGGTTGGGGCTGCTGTTGGAGCTGCTGTTGCTGCTGGTGCTGGTCCAAAAGCTCAGCTGCACTTTTAGAGCCAAATTCCTCCTTTCCCCTTCTCCAGGTGCCCACATCCAATTCCTGAACTTCTCCACGGAGCCCAACCACGACTTTGTGGAGATCAGGAACGGGCCCTACGACACCAGCAGCGTCATCGGGCGCTTCAGCGGCGCCGAGCTGCCCGGCTCCCTGCTGTCCACCTGCCACGAAACCAGCGTCTACTTCCACAGCGACCACTCCCAGAACAAGCCCGGATTCAAGCTGGAGTACCAAGGTGAGGAGGTGTTGGAGTCCAGGGTGTTCCCCTGTGTGCTGGTTTGAAAGCAAAACCAGTGAGACTCCAAGTCAGAAATACAATTTAATAGGAAAAAGCAAAATACATGCAAGTAATA
>VXBU01007998.1:8486-35167 GCA_013400315.1 Bombycilla garrulus
TAGTCTGAGGTGAAAACTTTGAAAACAGATTAAAGTGTTAAAACACTGAGCAGTATTCAACCCTTAACTGTTTACCACAAGTGTGGTCCACAGTCCCATGGTAAGCAAGAGGACAAGGCATCTCTGAAAACCTGTTCTAGTCAGGCATAAAATTGTCAAACTCACCAGCGTGAAGTATTGAGAAGGACAGGTGTTAAACTTCATACTCCTGAAGGACTTGGACAGCTTTTCCCAATATGCAAAGTGTTTCTGGTTTCTTGAAGTTAAAGAGATCTGAAACTTCACTTCCAGGTAGTTGCCTAGAGCAGCCTTTCTCCCAAAACTCTGCCAGTAGGTTCCCTCTCTGTGCCAGTAACTCAGATAACTGAGAAAAGCCAGACTGTTGGCTATCAATGCAACACTAGATATGTATCAAAGTTACATCTAGAACAAGTTTCTCTACTGGCTTCAGATATTGACTTTGTACCTAGAGAGGGAGAACTTTCCTTCTTCTTCTAGGAACAACCTTTTCCTTCTCTTGCAGAAGGACTGTCAAGTACTAGTATGGATTGGATAAGCAAAACCACTTTGTAATAATATTTAGCTCAGTGGAGCATGGTCCACTAGCATGGACTGTGCATAATTCTCCACACCTAATAACTCTGGAGCAGTCCATAACTAGAGAAGTTTGACAAGACATGACAGAGAATAGAGAAGACTATTTCCAGTCTGTGAAGGGATAACATGCTTGTTGTATTGTCTGACTGGCAGAAGGAGAAAGAAACCATGCTGGTCAGCATCCAAGAACATCTGTGCAGGTTTCTCATAGATGCTTTGACAATTCAGCAAGAGTAATGCTATGCATAACAATTAAATGACAGATTTAGTAGGGAAAGATTGTTTAACTCATGGTCTGGATCTGTACTGATACTAGCAAACCAGAGAAGCGAAGAAGACTCTGTGGTAGGCAAACAAACCCCGTGATTTTTGAGAAACCCCAGCAAGTTCAGATGAAGGAGAAGCCAAAGGCATGTGCATTCAGATCAGAGATGTGTGATCTCTTTTTTGGTAAACTACGAAAACTAAAGAATAAAACTCCAAAGTACGAATCAGTTGAAATGACAAGGAAAACACCATATAAAGAGACACAGAAGAGGTGGGGTGACAGCTATGCTTCTTAGGTCATTCTATACAGCAATAGGACATCCTGCATTAAATTACCAGGTCTCTCTGAGAATAATAATAACAATTAAAAGCCCCCACCCAGACCAAATTAAAAATTAAACAAACAATCGGCCCCCAAAAAATCACCAAAAAAGAAATTAAAATCCACAGAGGGATTTCTCATATGTCACAGTAACTACCTATTTTTCCCCTATGTTTAGTACCCACATTTACCTAATTGATACTGAGAGACAAAGAGTTAGCCATATTTTCTGTACAATAAATCAGAGTCAGATTACAGTAGTGTATTTATATGTATGTATATAGTAGTTTGTTCTTAGTGGACTCACACTTGAACATTTGCAAATGCTATACAGCTCTGATACAAAGAGACAATTTTTTTTCTAGCTTCAAACCAGATTTTTCAAGTTGTCTGAATAAAATAAATAAACATTCATTCAGCAGCAAAAAAAAAAAAATTGAGCCAAGTTCAAATAGACTAACTTCCATGTAACTTGTGTTTCAGTATCAGAAAACATCCCAGGGGGCTTTGAAGAGAAAGTCAGAAGACCTAGCACAGGAACCAGTACAGAAAAGAAACAAAATAAATTTGCACCTGAGTGACAATTTGTATTATCAGAAAAACTTCACACTGAGAATTTGGACAACTATAGTCTGTGTGAGTTCAGAAGCTCTCCACATCACTTTTCCATCCTGGGGAAAAACAAAAGGAGGGAGAGTCCGAAATTAGGAGGACTAGTGAAAACTAGGAGAATTCCTGAAACAGGTCAGGTAAAAGCAGCTATCATCACTCTCCATAGCTCAAAAAGGCAAGTGTCATGCCTCACATGAGATGGCAAATTTTATGGTAGCTCTCAGATTTTCACAAGCCAGCCTTTGAATCTTTGCTGCAGAACTCACCCACAGCACATTCAAGCTACACTATTGGCATGGGAGTAGAAAGAACATTCTTTGAAGTGTGCTCCCAGGTAGGCATGAATGCAAATTCACATTTCAGAGGACTTGTTTAGAATTTTCCATTTGTTGCAAATTTAAACACTACATGAATACACTCTAGATCTGGAACTGAACATATCAGTTAGTAGCAGAGTAATTTTACATAGATTGGCAATGTAGGTGTGATCAGCACTGCTCATTCCAGGCAGCCTTTGTGCAAGCCAGATCCATCCAGAAGTCATATAGCCATTACAAAGTTGTGTTTGTCAGAGTGTACTTGGGATGACAGCTTCAAAGGCCACATATGCTTGCTTTTGACAAGCTTGGAGCAAAAGGAAGTGAGCTCAGATCCATCTGCCCATGAAGACATTTTGCCATGTGTGATCTCTCTGGACTTGATCATGACTTTGATTTTGGTTAATGGTTCACTGATCTCATTGGTGTCAGAGCAGGTCATATCACCACTTTGCTGGGTCTTGGTACCTAGGTGTGTGGCTTGGTGGCCTATGTTCCTTTCTTTGCTAATGCCAGCAGCCTCTATATCTTGGTCCAACAACAATCTCTGTTTTCTTCATATCATGCCCTCTGCACAGAGTGCCTGTCCTGAGTTGTTATGCATGTTCACTGTCCTGAATTCTTAAGTCCATTCCCAAAAAATACTTCTTTTACAATACTAATAATACTAGCAAATAGAACATACACCCTAATTAGAATAAAACAACAAACAAACAAGCCCTCTTAACTGCATTATACTAAGCACCATCCTTTGGCAACTGATCACATAATCTTATTGTTGCTCCTCCTGTCATTCCTCACGTCTTTACTGCCCAACAATTATTCTGTGTCTATAATTAGTTCACACTGCTGCAAAAAGAGATACTAACTCACCACCTTGGCCCTGTCTGAACATTTCCTGAAATCAGAAGGGTTTTGCAGGGAACAGCAGCCACTGGTGGCAAATGTTTGGAAACCTCCTCAAGGGAAGGGATCTGTCATAGTCTGCTTGTCTCCTCACAAAGGGGCACCATTTGTGGGAGTCTTTGCCGCCACAAGGTCCCCTTATTGGGAATCCCCTGGGAAAGAGTCTGTGCCCAAGTCAGGAACCAGGAATGAATCAAGTGAGACTCACTGGCTTCAGTCTTTATTTGTTTATTTAGTTGTTTATGATTTCTTTATCGCAATTCTGAGCCTTCAATGACAACAGGCTCAGCACCCTTCAGTGATATGTGCCAACAAGATGCAAAATGGAAAATTTCAAGGGTTCTTATACAGATACCTTATCATGTAGTATGTTTTTGTTTTTCTACCAATTCCTAATTATTTGTCAGTCACATAACATCTGCATTGTGATTTTGTCTAACCAATCACTGTGCTACCAAAACTGCAGAAAATGGAGTAGATGAAGAAGAAGGAAGAAAATGAGTCAACACCGGAAAGTCCTCTATCTTGTCTTTCATCTACTTTCCATACTAAAACCCAAAACCTACTTTCTCATCTTGTGATAAACTACAATATCATCTACTACATACATTAACAAAAACTCCTCACTAAGTCCTGGAAGCTTTTTCCATGGCCAAAGTTGAAAACTGTGTTCTCGTGAGGAATAGGACCACCCAGGACAGGCACAGGAGATATTCCTGTGTCCTGGATTCCCACAGGGATCTTATGTCTTTTCTCTTCAGAAAGACACTTATCTACCCCCAGAAATCATCACCGCTAGTTGCATTCCTGCTGTATCAGGCCCTTGCTTAATGATATCTCTGACAAAAAACACATCTTTGCTTTCTCAGTGCAGTTCTTCTGGTATCAGTGGAACTGTTAAAGGTAACTCAGGTGAGCATGATTTACCCATAATAAGCATCTAGTGTAATAAGCTGAGTCCATTTCATATATATTAAGTAATGATTTCACATCCATTTATTTTTGAGAAGCATTTACCATAAAGATTCCTTCTTAAAATGAGACCAGTTAGTCAAATTCAGCCAAAAATATAAAACTTCTTTACATTTCTGCATTTCTTTATGGCTCCATTGAGAAAAGACGTGAATCCTGTACTGCAATTTGCCGTGCTGTACCTGGACTATTATAAGGTTTCTTCTAAATTTAACTTACACTCACATTAGGGATTTAATAATCCCAAGAGAATATTAGATAAAGTTATTCTACTTGTTCTGTAAGCCTGCTATAATCTTAATTTGCATGCATTCTTAAAAGCATGAGATTTAAAGGACTTTTTATGATTGTTCTACATCTGTTCACAAGTAGAAAACATTGGATAATTGATCCCTTCTCTCTAGTGAATTCAGAAAGTCTTTTATAAGCCTTCTTGAAATTACAAACATGAAAATGGTCTTTTTTTAAAGCTATAAAAGACAGAATTAATTAGAAAAAAATTTAAGGACTTTTTAAGAGTTATACAATGTGCTGACTACATTGTCCTCTATTTTCTAGTTTAAAAGACTCCAAATTGGCTAAAAACAACATTTACAAACCTCTACTATTGAACATAACTAGAGTTGAAATGTACAGTACTCAGCTATAGGAAATCGCAAAATAACAGTATATGCTGATTTGGAAAGGACCTACAAGGAATATTGTGTCCAAGTCCTGGCCCTGCACAGCACCATCCCCAAAAGTCTTATCATGTGCCCAAGAGTATTGTCCAAAGGTTATTTATACACCATAAACTGGATACACAATCACAGGATTACTCTTTGTTTTTCCAAGACTCCAGTTTCAGTAAGTCCACAGCACAAATCCATTGCTTGTGGAAAGAATCAGTGTTAAGGACAAAATGCCATGTCTGTCTATAGGATCCTTCCATGAGTTTGGTTGTTTTTTTCTTTTCTTCACCCAAAAGCAAGCAACAAGTTGCAAGTTCCCTCCTCTCCAAGTTCCTGCTTTAAAACCCCAAGACCTGACCTGGAGAAATGCTGAGCATTCCTCCTGAGAAGAAGGAATTGGCACCAGTGAAAACTCTGTATATTTGAGAAACACTGGAAAAGGGATCTCAAGCTAATAAACAGGTTCTCTCTGTGTGATGCCTTACTTTTGCAAAATGGATGTACTAATGATGTTTATCTGATGGCCATATTCCACATAAAATTTAATGTCTCAGTATTCAGGAATAACTTGAAGTGGAAAGCCCTGCAGAAGAAAACTTAAACACAAAAGAGATGCCCCATTGGTATCTACAGTGTTTCAGGTATGAGTTGGATGTTTACAACATTTAAGAGGGGGAACCAGAATGTAAATCAGAGACAATAATGCTACAGGCTCTAATTTTGGGCAAGATCCTTATTTCATGTTGTTAAGTTGTTAAACTTTTCAAATAACTGGATTTCCAATGTCCACACACCTCTCTAAAACGTGATTATATCACCAGCTGCTTGTTTGTTCAAAATGTTTAGGATTATCTGGGCTCAGTACAGTACCTGCACTATTTTCTTCTTCATTTTATTTTGTCTCATTGAAGAATAGAACTTTCTACTGCACTTCTACATCTGAAACTATATGAAAAGGTAAACCTGAGACAAACAAAGTAATCTTTTAAGAAGACACTAATTTCACTTGTGGACATATTAGAAAATAGAAGTTTACTTTGTCATTATACAGATGATGGGCAATCAAATGAAAACAGTAATAACCAAAAAGGCAGAAAATAAATCATAGTAAAATATAGGACATGGGAAGCTCTTTCCATTGCAAGTAATAGTCCAGAAGAGATACAGCATACAAAGGCCACAAATCACCATCACTGCTGAAAGTTTAGGCTCAGAAAACCAGTTGTTGGTTCTAAAAAGGCCACCCATATATCACACATCTCAGGCAACAACTGCCCCGATCACCCACCCCAAATATCCCACATAATCCCTGACCAGTCAGGAGCAACTTTGTGGAAACAGGGTGCTTTGGCTACCCTGTCTGCTGTTTAGTCATTAGACTGCTTTCCTGTGAAGACTTCCGGCAAGGATATCAATTAATGTAAATGGCTTGTAATTAACAGTGATGATTTTTTTAATGTGGACACCTTCTTAGTATGAACAGGAATGAGCCACCAACTCATTTCACATGAGGCAACCATCAGGAGGTAAAGATTTGCAGTTAATAAAGGCCCATGTGAGAATGAAACCAATGACTCAGAAAAATAATGCGTTGTCCTGCAATACTGGTCCCCAGTACTGTCATCACTAATCTAACTGGATCATATCATTGTTAATCCTTTGTTTTACTGAGAATATGAAAATTCTCTTAACACTTGCTTCACTTTTGATTCCCTCAGAGATGTGTGTTGTGTGTAACAAGTGTGCTGCCTCCTGACAGAACACCTTCCCCATTACTTGGAGGGAAATTCACTCTCTCAGCATGCCTTTTGTTTCTACCTGTCCAGCTCCACTCCTGTTTCCTTCTGTGAGTATGATGCCTGCTTTGCCTGCCTTCACTTTCACGCAGCTAATCCTCCATTTGACCTACTTTGGAACGGCTCTCTTGGCTCTCCTAGCAACAGATGTGGAGAGGCTGTAGATATTTAAGTTCAAGTGTCTCCCTTTTCTTCTCAGCTCCATTTAATATGGCCAGATGTTATTTTTTCTGTGATTTTGAATTTCTGCTCTTGATTCACACCCTGTTGTGTCTTGGTTCTTGTTATTGCCTTTTCTCTGGCCACAACACTCAGCGTTTCAGCTCTGGTCCATACCTGCTTTTACCACTACCAGAGCGTGTTGGCCATCTTCTCTGTCATCTCACAACCCCTCAAACAGGTTTCTTTTACACAACTTATGAGATAACACTGGAGCCTACTCCTCTGCTCCAAAAATATGTGCTCTCATTTAGTCCTCTTTTATTGGCTGATAAAGGATCAATTATCATGGATCAAGAATCCTCTGTGGTTTTTAATTGCTATTGTTTTCTACCTCAAAGACCATTCCCTTCCCCTCCCCAGGTTAGATATGGACCTTGTCCATGTGGCAAAGGTGAATGAAAGGGAGGATTCCTGCTGCTGGCTGCTCCTGCCTCGAGAGCAGCTGGGGTCTGCCCTAGTCCTGCCCTGGACCTGCCTGGGGCTGGCTCCTGCAGCCAGAGCCATCCTTGGGCAGCTCCTGGCCCACTCTGGACCTGCTGTGGCCTGGTCTCAGCCCTGCTTGCTGCTGACCTGCCATACCTTGTCCATTGGGCTGCCTCCTGTCTCACTGCCACCACTTACTCCACAACATGTTTGCTCTGGGGGAGAGTTCAAAATGGGGCCTCTGCCTCCCAAAAGATCCTCTCCACCAGCTGCCCCAGCCAGCCCTCTCTCATGTTTCCATTCCAGGTCTCCCTCCCCTGAGTCACGGGTCTGCAGCACCTTCCCTTCCTCCTGGTGTTATGAGCTCCATCATTTTTTCCAGAACCCCACTGTAAACCCATGTTCCACATACCCTTTGTGCTATGACTCACCCTCCCTAGCTAACCCTCTAATTATTTGCAATTAAAAATAACAAGAAAGAACTGACATTAAGTGGAGATGATCAGACGTGAGGATGAGTTCAGTGCAAATGCTTAGAAAGACAGAAACAGCATCATATACTGCTGAATAATCCAATAATTGTTCTGTGTACATTCCTTTTTACATAACCACTGTCTGACGCTATCGTGCTTTGTGTCCTTTTATGAGATAACTAACCCTGATTGGTTAGGCCAATCCACTTTCATTTCCAAAGGTACTCATTATTAACAGACATAAAGGCATCTGAAAATCAGGCTAGCTTTTAAAATTTTCTATGTAAAGCAACATCAAACATAACTGTTGCAGCCTGTGCTAATATATACCACAAATTACCATAAGCTTGTCTTGGCTGCCTTGGATTTTTCTGTACTAAAGTCCAGCCTTTCCTGTTCTGCCCACTTATTGCACCTCTCATGCATCTTTTACTGTAGCTATCCATGACTTAATGCAATAGCAGACAAGCTGGACTTGAGGATGATATGCAAATTGCTTTCTTTTCTTTCTATAGAAGATTAAACCTGCTCTGACGGAATAACCTTGCTTCCTTTCTTCTGCTTTCATTGACCTTCCTCCTCTGCCACAGTCTATTTCATAATGCATGATGCTTCCCATTTCTCCCGTCAGAACCAGCAGTCTGAATTCACCGAATCCAGAATCCCACTACAAAAGCCTTGCTACATTAATTCCTCCAGTGAAGGCTATTCCAAATAATACAACTACATTAAAATTCATTGTTTATAATGAATAAGGGAAAAAAAATCTTATAAGCTATGAATCAGAAGCTACTTTATGAGCATAAAATGTCATATGTGTAGAACTTTCATGAGTTGTCAGAGTTTACTATTAATTTGATTTTAATGCATGTGTCTGTGAAACTGGTGAAGTATGACCAGGAACAGGTGAGGTCTTCTGGAGCTAGCAGTAAGACTGAAAATGTGACTTCAAAGCTTCTTTTATTTATGGTGTTAGCACTATTGCTTTTGTGATCATTTGATGTGAAATACTGGGAACTGAACCCTTCAGACGAAAGGTCCACAAAAATGCTGTCCTAAATGACCAGGTTCTAAAAGGTAATTGTGTTACTTTAGCACTTTTGGAGCACTTTGTCTAGGAAGACTTAGTTGGGTGAAAGGTTATGAGCCTCAAAGATCTCAAATCCATGTAAGCAATTTAGATGAGCTGGTATTTATTCCTCAGGGTGGGGAATGAGACAAAAAAAATAAAATAAAAGTCCACCTCTGCCTAAGATTCTCAGTGTATGAAGAGACACCCATTCACCCATCCACATACTTGTGGACAATGCTTGATTCACCTTTTTCTTTATGTAATATTCAAACCATCAGCAGAAAATGGGCAGTCATTTTCATGATCATGCAATGTATGTAAGGAAGGCAGAGTGTAGATTAGTCTTCATTTCTGGCCCGCGACAAAAAACATCAGCCTACAAACTGCCAAAGTGCTGGGTGAGTTCATTCAGGTTTTCCACCAGGAATCCTTAGTGGAGGTAGGTAACTGTGAAATATCTTATTGCTTTTTTACATCTGAAGAAAAGGTGTTTAGCAACTATTTACCTGGGCCAGTTTGGTACTAATAATGCCTCATGTCAATTTCATTACCCTTTTATGTTTTCATCATGAAGATTAAGGTGCTTCTTACAATAGTAAGCAGGAAAGGGCATTAAAAATGTCAGACAGGATAATACCTTACTTCTGGTTCAGATCACATCTACTTGTTATGGACAACAGAAATTTTTTTTTACCTATGATTTTATAGTAGATAAAAAAACCCACAATGGTTTCAAGTGTAGCCTGTAAAGATTTTATTTTATCAAAATAGATAAATAGGCATCTAAAATCAATTGTGTTCCCATACCTAAGATAATTTACATGGATAAATCCCAGAGGCTAAATTTTTACTTTCTATTATCCTAACTTCCAAACACCATTATGATCCATGATATTTGTTTCCAAAGATATATATTTAAATGGAGTTTGACCTCTTAATTTGTATGTGCTAGTCTAACATTGTGGCAATTCAATCAAAGATATTTCTGCCACTATTGATGTTCCTAAGACATAAAGATTATAAGACCAGACCAAACCAAAAAGAGCAATGGTCTAAGCCACACATTATTCTGGTTAATTCCTTGAGTATGCATCTAGTTGGGGGTTCATAATTACCTATAAAAACCTATATTTTTTAAAAATTCAAATTCAAATTTACATTTAGAATCCATTTATTCAGGCGCAAAATTAACTGTTACTGATGGGCAGCTGAAGGATCATTCTCGGATATGATTATTCTCAGAAGTAATGAAATAGCTTCAAAGTAAACAATATTTTTCTAGTTTCCTAAGTAAACTGGAGAATGTTGGGAATTTTATTCAGTATTGCAAAGTAGCATATACCCAAACTGTTTTATTTTTTCTCATATATGTTACATATAGCAACTTAATGAAATGGAATAATTTCAGACCCCTGGAAAGGATTACAGAATGCCCTAGAATACTTGAGTTACTAGTGCCATCGGTGGGCAATCGATTTTGTTAATGCTGAAGCATGACCCATTTGAATAATTTTCTTGACTTGCTTGCTACCAGAAGTTAGTGTACTCAGTCATACAAGTATGTATGTATACTTGCAAAAATATATTTTCAGATTTCATAAAGATGTTTGGATAAGAGTACAACAGATTATTTTTTCTTGTCAATGTTATTTCATTATGTTTAACATTCATACCTGACAAACCTTTGTGCTTTCACCTAATCTTTTAATGCTCCCAAACTAGATTTTATGCTGTTTTCTTTTGGTTTCAATAGAAGAGATTAAAATAATTGGTGCACCAGCATAAAATGCAGACCACATCTTTCAAGACAATGTAAGACATTTGTTATACAGAAGATTTGGACAAGTGCCTTTCTAATATTTATCTTCCTATACACAAAATTACAAGAGGGAGTTACGTCTTTCAGTAAAGAAGGCCAAGCAGTGCACTACTGTATCTTATATAAGACAGGATCCACCCTGAGAAAGAAATTCAGAACCTTTGTTCCTCATGCAAGTTCTTATACCAAGAATTTTAAAATGGCTTTTAAAATGGCTCTCCTTGGGCTCAGAGACTAGGACAAAAGTACCTTGAAAAGTGTATTTCTAGTTAATTTGATCTAAATATCTCTCTTGTTTTGCAATATGAAAATAAAAAGTGAGGTAAGGATACAGAACAAAAGTTGCACTAAGCAGAAAGATACATAAGTATTTAGCAACCAATGAACATAAAAACTGCATACAAATAGCTGATTCACTTAACTTATTTTAGTGAGGTGTATTTCAATCATCCATAAACAACTAGCATACTGGATCAATTACGTACACTTTTTATATATTCTACATTTAAAACTTACATTATTTGCTTACAGAAGCCTGAATTACAGCCATACAAGCATAATTTTGGTAGTCAAAGAAATCATAGTAGCTGAAAAAGGTTTGCACTTTCTCTAGCACACAGTTCAACAAAAAGTGGTTTTTCCATGTGAAATACTATAGCTCTAGTAAATTTTGTGTTTGAAATGCACACAAATTGTATGTTTACTGGTGTCATAAAAAAAGGGAGATTTTACTTTGTTAGGGAAAAGAACACAACAGTAGCTGTATGTGTGCAGCAGAATTAGGTAAGTTACAGCCTCTCAGGAATAAAATCAGCCATTATCCCTTGAAAAAAGTAGACAGCTGGGAAGCTGAATTCTGCTCACTTACAGCAAGTATATATTTAACTTCACTGAACTGCCTAGTTACATTAATGAATCCATCTGAAGAACTCAATTGGGTCTTCCTGTCTAGACCTGAGAAGTAAATAAATATTATCTAATGAATAGTATTCAACAAACCCAATCACATTTATACACACTTGCTGCAAGATGAAGCAAGCCAGTGATAGGTACTCTGCTCAATATTTCAGATTGACATCTGTACTTTGTTTAGTCTGTGTTTTATTACTCTGCCTGTTTCTTACATTCAGCTGCTGTGATTGATATGCTGATGGCAACTGTCCTCTTTCAGAAAAAACCTCACTCAGTTACAGGAACAATAGGTCAAGTAAGCAATTGAACTGCTTGCTGTTGCATCAGAACAGTTACTTGAAGACAGCTATGTGTTCATACAGGTCCAGGTGCTATGCAGAATTAAAGAGAAAGAAGCCCAGTCCATAAGTGAGACAATTTCCCCTTGACTGGAGTCCATGAATTCTCCATAATTGCACCTAGTTGTATGGTTTAAACTGACAAATGGCACTGCCTTCAGTTTTGGAAAGCCATTACTCAGGTAAGTGGATGTATAGAAGCAGTAGAACTACACACAGCAGCAGGCTCATAAATCATAATTTGTCTTAGTAACACGGGTAGTTGTTCAGTTATCAGTTGGATAGAGTAAGCCCAAAGTTGACACTGTCACCCTTTAATTTTTTCAGCCTTTTGATTTTACTTTACTGGGGTAACCACTTAACCAATGATAGAATGGCACAAAATAAAGCGATAGGTAGGGTCAATTCATTCTGCTGTTAAGGCATCAGGATACTCAGCCCCCTTGATAAGAGCAATGCTTTCACAGCAAGCAGAGAACTTTCACAGCTCCTTATCCTTCAGTCCCCTATGGACTATTCAGAAGACAAAGTTTTCAGTCAGTGTAAAACATCAAGTACCTTGAAGAGTTTCATACTTTTGTTTTAAACCCTTAGTAAAATAACTGTCAAGCCCTACATTAGTATGTAGGCTCCATCAGTAGTTGTTTTAGGATTGCAGCTATAATTGACAACAGCCATGGTGGTGTTTGTGACTGCAAGTGGGCATATACACAGACAAATGTGCCTGCCCTTTATATCCAGAGCTGTAGCAGACTTTTTAAAAATGCATAATAGAAAGCAAATCTGCAAGATTTTTTGTAATGCAAAGTAAAGCATGCTCACTTATACTGCAGAAAGAGTAGAGAATGATGCTTCAGATGTCCATTTTTTATTGCCAACAGATTTGTATTTAAAATGCCAGGGTCCAAAAAAAAAAAAAGGTAATAAATACTTCATTTTAGGCTGTAATAAATAAAAAAAAAAAAAAATTAACAAGGAATGCCCTTTACCAGCCACAAGTGTGGGTACTTTTGAAAAATAAGGAAAAAACCAGTATGGCCATAGTTCACAGTTAAGCAACCAGAAGCTGCTTGTTACAATTATCCCCAACAACTGAGCTCTCCCTTCCCTCCCTTTCCACATGTGTATTCACAGTTTAACTCCACCAGAGATCCTCTCTTACAGAGCAAGCAGACACACTCTGCTCCAAGTTCAAGTCAAATATATCTTTAACACATATGAAGCAAGGAAAACTATGATCCGAAGAACTCCTCATCACAACATTTTAGTCCAACAAGTAGGTTTAGGCTTCTAATAGATGTGTGCCCAGCACACTTGGACAGTCCAGTTTTCGTACCACCACACATCCATCATCAACATACTAATTGCTCCACCATCTCACTGTAGATTCACAGTGAACAAGAGAGTCCATTTGATTTAACAGTCAGTTCCTTCAGTTACATCGTTGCAGCAGCATGTTCAGAGCATATTCTATTCTGTGTTTTAGTGTCAATGAGCATCCAGAAACCAGAAGAGTTGTCAGACGAAATGTTGTAGATATCCTGTCTTCATTTATGTAGGTAAGGAGATACTCCTCATTCTGATTGCAAACTATGACTTTTGTGTGATCATGGTAGAAGTTCACCTGTAAAAGAAAATTGAGTTGCTGTTTGTCTACTTTCTCCCCTCAGTTTCTGAGACTTAGCTAGTTTTATTGCAGTAAAATATTTTAAGGCATTTTCTCTGGTGATACTACCACACTTACTTGAAACGTGCTATCATTGAAGAGCATCATTAATGCTTTATCAGATTTGAGCCACTGTAAGAGGTAAAGCCTAGGTCTCCGTACATCTGTTAGGCTGGGCAAGTCTCCTCCCTAGGAAAGGGAATAGACTGTGTTAAGCACTCAGTTCACATTTAATGTATTTTTACAGCTCCCGACCCTGAAGGTGCTGAACTTACATCCATAAGGTTTTCCTCCATATAGTGAGAGAAATACTTCAGTACAGTTACTTGGCTAATAAACTGCTCAGGAGCCTCTGTGGCTGAGAAGACAGAGCATTGACCTAGCTCAGCATAGTAGTGCACTGTTCTGAAAGAAAAAAGGAAATAAGAAGGTTAGTGATGAGAAACATATATTTCATGTTTAAACTGTCTAATTAAGTTGTTTGCTTTATAATAATTCTTACTTTTTGTCTGGCAGAAGGCTCATATGTGCACCATTGTTGAAGAGGACACCAACAGTGTGATCTGACAGCTGGTATCCAAAGCCATACTTGTTGGAGTAGTCCACCCATTTTGTAACCCACTGGAAGGACGTTGTCAGCTGTTCTTTGGGATTGCTGTCTGCTTCTGGCATGTTCTCCAGACATCCTCTCAATACTCTTGCAACTGCATCAGCAACGCTTCCCATGGTACTGTCCTCCAAATCTGAAAAGGAAGGACTATTAGACTGACAAGAGCACAGATATATTTTCATTCTAAACATTTCAGTTACCTAGATTTTAAGAAATCTAGCCTTAATGATTAATTTAATTTTTTCAAAAATATTGGCTTTTACAACATCAAAAATAAGAGGATAAAAGCAGATGTTGTTTCAAGCTTTTAAGATATGAGGAAAATAAAGGTGGGATTCAGACTTAAAGATCATATTCTGCTGCACTTACATTCACTGCTACTGTTGCAGCTTCCCAGAATTCCTCTGACTATCATCCGAATGGAGTCTCCAATTTGCTTAGTTTCTGGCACTGCTCCTGGCTTCACCACTGTTGTGGTAAGAGGCTGAATCTCCTGGAAGAGATGTCAGACACGTAAACATGAAACACAACACAAGCCAAGGCTTATACAAAAGTTTTGCACGGCTCTCCTGTTTTTTTAACAGATGATAAATTCTAGGGAAACTGGTACTCATGTACAAAGATCACAAAGCACAAAGAGCTGCTGCTAGATTGAGCTTAGAGCAGCACACCAGGTCTTTCCATTCTTTAGATCTTAAATTTGAATCTCACAGGCTAATAATCAGTTCTCTGCTCTCCTGCCTCAGCAAGGGAGCAGCTGTGTAGAGGTCTGAACACCAAATAGTAAAAGACAGATTTCATCAATTTATTCTTTTAAGCCCTAGTTAATCGTGAACTGAAGCCCTGTATTTAGAATAATGAGAAGTAACACCTGGCAGACAAGTTAACACATAGGCCACAATGAAGTCTAGTCAGATGCTATAATTACTCAAAAGCCACAATTTATAGTCTCACTACAAAGGCTATCATACCTTTGTGATGCTTTTTTAAGCCCTCTTAAAGCAACTCTGCTAATCGTTTAACCTTGATTATGCTGTGTACAGCCCCAGTTCTGATATCCAAGTCAAATATAATTTAATTATGGCTACTCCACCCAGCTGTTACTGGACTTGAACTGCACTTGCATATACCTCATCTGTCTTGTGTTTGGGGGCCTGCTGGGTTATTGAAATCTTCTGCAAATCATGTCTGAGCTTGTAGATTTCTTCATCTTCTTTAGCTAGCCTGTCTGCAATACAGGAAAAAAAATATTTAATTCCGAGTTTGGAAATGCTATTGAATTATAGAAAGCGTAACAAGTTAGCTGCAAAAAAACACATCGTCTCTCTCCAGCAGCTTCTTCTAAGCTTACCACAGTTTCTGAGAGAAATAATGCCATTATACACAAGTCACTTAAGAGATTAAATTTCAATAGACATTACAAACTAACAGATGATGAACAATATAGATATGGATGCTGTAAGCAGTATTATCATATGTAATCCAGCACAGCTGGGCAGACTACCATCTGTACTTATCAAGAAAAAAGTCAAAACCAACCCAGGAAAGCTCTGAGACACAGAATGAGTGTTCTGTTGCTATTCCACAGATGTACACTAATATGAAACTGATGCAATAGAGATAAGTGGATTGTGTCTAGGCTTGAAACTTACTATGTGTGTCGGAGTATCTGGCCTTATCCTTTTTACCCCCAAAGAGAGCAGCAGCTGCTTTTTTGAAGAAATTTTTAGCAGGACTTGACAAATGGAAATCTGGGACAGTGTGACAACAGCTTGCAGAAAGTCTGTCAGGTGTAAAGCCCTGTGAAAATGCAACACAAAAAATTTTTAGACCACAAAGTGCATTTTTGTGAGGATTTTTTTTTTTTTTACAACACTGATAGCAGACAGTACAAACCTGTAAGAAGAATTCATGTTGAATTATTTCATCTAAACCCGGCCGATCTTCAGGGTTTTTTGACAACATGCTAGCTATTAATTGTTTTGCAGGTGCCAAGAGAGATGAAGGCAGGTTGTATCTTGCTTCCCTTATACATCTGTACGTTTCTTTAAGATTTGTAGTCTCAAATGGGGGTCTTCCCAATAGCATTGTATACCTGTTTGAAGGCAAAGGAAAACTATTTTATTTTACACACCCACTGTACTTGTCTACAGCTACAAAAAAGGCTTTGTCTATCTCCCAACATGCAGAATTTCTTTATTTGAGCTACACAGGTATGAAAGGCCATAAATGCATGCAGTACTGTCTCCCCTTTGAACTCTCAAAAGCCAAAGCCAGTGACAGACGTTACATCTCAAAGGCAGGGAAGTACTTACATTACACAGCCTAAGGCCCATATATCAGATTCACAGCCATGCCCTTGTTTGTTGAGGACCTCTGGAGAGAGGTAATTTGGTGTGCCACAAATTGTTCTGAAAAATCAAAGACACCACAGAGCTGGTTAGTATTTCAAATAGAAAGAGGAAGGAGCTATTTTTCATAGGGCATGTTTTCCTCTCAAGTACAGACAAGAATTTGAGACATCTAAAGAGGAGCTGTAGGAACTTTGATGGCATAAATGTTTTTTTTCATTTTATCTTCATGATAATGGAGGGGCAGTAAACTAGCTTTTGCTATGGAACGCGACTTCTCATTTTAATATGAATTTTACTTCATTTACTACTAGACTACACATTTTTGATGCTCCTACCTCCTCCTGTGCTCCAGTGGTTCCAGCCTAGCTGCCAAGCCAAAGTCACCCAGCTTCAGTTCCATGTTCTCATTGATGAAGAAGTTACCTGGCAGACAAAGAAATTCCAGTTAGTCCATCTCTGGCAATGTAGGAATGCATTCGCCACAGGTGCTGAGTCACACTTTGTTTAGAGCCAGAAGCTAGGCAAGATTTTTTTTTTTTTAAATTAGGAATGCTTAATGTCATCCCTTAAGCACTATGAGTTTTCACTGTAATGACAGACTAAGCTGATTCTACTAAACAAACTATCACCATAAAAGGATAAAGTGGTACAATGCTGACAGGGCTGGAGGAGTTTGTCTTGAAGCCGGCAATCTGGAGAACTTACCTAGTTTAAGATCCCTGTGTAGGATTTCCTGTTCATGAAGATACTTCAGCCCTGACACAATATGCCTGAGGTAGTATCGTACTTCTGGTTCCGTCAATACCTTCCTCGCTTTTAAGATGTGAGCCATTGACTGCAGACAAAAAACAAAGGCAGAAATGTCACTGACAATTCATGCACAAGATTGACCTTAAGCAAACGTAAATGAGTACACAGAGAAACAACAACTAAAGCCACAAAACATAACTTTTACACATCACACATACAAATTAGTTGCAGATTCCAGGTATGTAAATACTGGATTTCTCCCAGTTGATGCTCACCCTTCTACTGCAGTATTCCAGAAGAATGTAAATATTCTCTTTGTCTTCAAAGTAGTGGTAAAACTGCACAACATGTCTATGATTAAGCATTCTGTGCAGCTCAATCTCTTTATCAATCTGAAAGACAAGATAGTGGGAAAAAAAGAAAGGTGTTGTTAGCCTTATTTCCACAAGGTTGTGCAGACAGTTCTATCAGAACCATTTCAGGAAAAGGAGTAGGCAATCCAGCACACAGAGTTTGAGAAAGGAAAAAAAAAGTTATTCACGCATACATACTTTCTCCCTTTGATGAGGTTTTGCTACTCTGCTGTGAGGAATGATTTTCGCAGCATAAACTTTATTTGTTGTCAAATCTGTCATCTCGTAACATTTGGCAAATCCACCCTAGAGAGACATGGGAGAAAAAGGCAATTAGAGCAGGTATAAATGCAGTCTCGCACTTAGTCATTCACCAGCTCATGTATTAGTCAAGAAGCCCAACTTCCTTAGCAAGGGGCAATTTTCCAAGGACAAGTCCTGGGTTCATCGTCTGTCTGAAGGCTCGCGCTCCCGCACGCAACATCCAAGTTATTCCCGCGGGCTCGCCCGAGCCGAAGGCACGATTCCAAACAATAAGGGCGCTAGGACACACGGCGTCTGGCCTGGGCGGAGCTGGTCAGGCCCCGGCAGCTCACCGCACTCCGCTCTCCGGGGGAACGCAGCCCCGCGATCCGCCGAGAAGGGCGGCGAGCACGCACACCGGCAGTCGCCTCGGAAGGGCACGGGCTCGCCGTGGCCATTACCTTTCCGAGCACCTTGCCGCGGCAGTAGCGCTTCCCCGTCGTGGGGTCGGTTATAATCCGGGAGACCTCAGCTGCGGGGTGGCCGTGCTGGTGCGGCTGCTGGTACGGCGGCTCCTCCGCCTTCTTCCTGCGCGACTCGCCGCCGGCGGCTCTGCTCGCCGCTGCCTCGCAGCACTTGGCACCACCACCGCCCGGCGGGTGGGCGATAGTCCGTAGCAGCTCCATCACCCCGCCCCGCCGGCTCCGTCCTGCCTGCCCGGCTCCGTCCTGCCTGCCCGGCTCCGTCCTGCCTGCCCGGCTCCGTCCTGCTTTACAAGCCCCGTCCCTTCTCACCCGCTCCACTCTCGATGCCAAGCGGCTCCGCTGCTTGCCCTTTATAAAGAGGGTGGCGGCTCCGCCCCTAACGCAACGCGACGGTCCCCGCCCGGACTCCGCTCCCCTCCGCCCGGCTCCACCCGCGCTGCTCTGCGCCGGCCCCCCCCGGCAGGGCTCGAGGAGAGCTGGGCAGCACCGTGTTTTCCAGTTGTGCTCTCCCTTGCCCAGCTGTGTGGCGGGAGCAGAGCGGAGCGGCGGGGCGAACAAGGGCTGAACCACCCCCTTTTACCCCTACAGTGGCGGAGGCTGCTCTGGCCGCCAGCGTCCCGTGTGGGAGGTCGACAAAGAGAGCTTCAGCATAAAATGTGTTTTCCTCGCTCGAGGATTGCTGCGTGCAATCCGGAAAAACAGCGGGGGTTGGTGATGGACGCACTGAGCTGTGACCTGTAGAAGCAGTGTGCCTGTTGTTGCACTTGAGGAAGGGAAGGAGTTTATGCTGCCTATGCCAAAGCAGCTCCACTGCAGCAGAGGTGGGGCCAGCATGGAGCTGAGGCCCATGCGCTTGCTCCGATGGTGCAAATCACTGGCATGAATGCTCCACTTCCAAAGGGCTCCCATGTCCCTCCCTTTGTAAAGAGAACCCCTGCCTAGGGACAGCCCCCACAGCTATCTGACAACAGTGAGCTCTAAAATCTCTTTGTAAGCAGCAAATAAATCAAGCTGGAAGGCACTTGTATAGGGCCTCTGTATAGATAATTGGTAAAAAGTGGAGCATGGTCTGGGAGAAAAATAGTGAAATATGAAGCAGTTTTGCATTCCTCCATTCTGAAGATATAAAATTCATCATTTTCTTAGTGTGTTACACATTTCTGAAGTAGTATTGTTGGCAGACAAAATACTTGTACCCGCTTTCATTGATGGTAAAAATGAAAGACTGGTTGATTCAGTAGGAATGACTCCCACATCATGTAACTGGGTAAGTTATGTGTCAGTCCCTGAAAATCTCTCCTTTCACATCTTAAAATAACAGAATATACTTATTTTAGCATGTCAACAGCAGGATGCATGCCTTAACAGAACACACAAAGTCTCCCCATTCAAAACCAGCAAATGTGTACAACAGCTGTATATTTGCTTCTCTCTGTAAGTATTGTTTTATGAAGGTAACAGTGCTCAAGTGTTAAATATACTGGATTGTGTACACTCTTCTGCAGATCTGCAGATTTTTAATAGACGTGTTGCTGCATTCAGATGCCTTCCCTCTGCAAAACCTAGTCAAGTCACATTAGTATTATTAGTCATTAGCCATAGGGGTAGAGGTAAAAATAAAAAGAATGAAAAATTGGGATACATAGACACTGTTCAGTCATGTGTCCACCCAGCCCTTTGTCTTACAGACATTGACTTCCTAGACAAATATTTTTACCCTCACATAACTTTACCTTCTTCCAATTAGGACCTGTTTTTGCAAAATAAGTTAGGAATAGTAAATGTGATTTCTCTATACTTTGTTTAGTGTCAGGACATTGCTTTGGTCTGCTGCACTGAAAAACTTTTGGGAAAAGGGGAAATAGGCACATTTTCTCTCCTCTGGAAAGAAGTGGTACTACACATGGTAAAAAGCAAATGTAAGAAAAACAAGCTTTGTCTGGTAAAGATTTAGGGAAGATTGTTAAGCTTGACTTTAAGAGGACAAAAGCACATAGTTAAGGCTAAGTACACAAAGTGTTCTAATAAGCAGGACTGGCACTATTTGTTCTCACCTACTTTGCTGAAACAAAATATTTAAGCTGTGTCTCTGAGTTGCAAAAGGCCATGATGCTGCCGGGCTGTCCCATGCAGCAGTTACTCCAGAACTGATTCTCCCACTTTCACATAGGGAGCATTTACCTAATATTTATGTCAAGGTGCCAAGTTTACCATACAATTTATTGTGGGGTTTTGCAAAGCAAACTTGCTTTTTTTCTAAAGGTGATATCTTGGATAAAATAACATTACAGTAAATACTTGAAACCAACCCTTTTATATCTTTTAAGGGAAAGCCATCCTAGTCTGTGCTCTGTAATCTCCCACTTTTCTCTTCCAAAGTATATTAGCAAAATGCTCAAATGTACCTGCAGCCTGCACAACAAGCTTATTTGCAAGCTAGCTAAGATAGCAGCAGCTCTGTAGCCAAATCACTAGTTTATTACTGTTTCCCTGCCAAGAAACAGGGCAAACCTAGCCTAAACTCAGGCCTCAGGCATTCCTTCTTCCTCTGTCTCTAGAAAAAAAAGCAGTCTCTTATTCCTACAGCTCCATTTTGACACAAGTATACAGCTGTTCATAAAGGCCATATTACCCAGGATCTGGGAAGACTAGGTGTGCATAAATCCTGGTTCAGATGAGGAATAGGAATTTGACAGAGTCAGAAGCTTTCTGATTACAGGCTTGTGGGAAGAAGGTCTTGTCAGGAACTGCTTATTCTTACCCTAACATTATGAAGTGAGACATTCGGAGACTCAAATTTTCAGAAAGTCCTGGATGTCCAACTTTGTGAGTATTTTGGAGCTTCGTCACTGTGTTCATGAGAATGATTTTGCCAGAGAAACCAAAGCTTTATATGAAATGAGGACCTGTACCTTTTATGTGGCTTCCAGACTGACTCTCAACTGAACTTCCAGAATATTTGGTGCCACTAATACGATTTTCCTTACCCAGTATGACAATCTAAGCCAATTTAGTATGCTCCTACAGGTAAACACACAATTCATACTGGACTCGGGTGGCAGTCCACACTGGTTTGGCAGGCAGCCCTGACCTTTTACCTGGCTGGCCTCATAATTTGATTTCTGCTATCTGGTTAGATGATAGCTCGCCTCCCTCAGGTTAGCTTTTTGTAGAACCATGGTTTTTATTAACTGGTCATGGAGTGCCCTCAACTGTTGAAGAGAGGTTATGGCAGTCTGTTCTAAAAGAAGTGAATTCTACTTACATATTCTAGAACATGGCCCTATAGAAAGTGTGTTATTAAAGTCGAGGCTTTCACACAAAGTTCTTCAAGATAATTTGTGACTTGTCTTGAGTCTACTGCTAATCTTGCTTCACTTTATTCTTTTGATTGACTAAGTATAATTTCTCTTCCTGGTTTATTACTGTCTTGGTTTAGGGCAAATTTGGGAGGAAACTTCCAAATGCGGATTTTTAGAAAGCAAATTCAAGTTGTCCCTCCCTTCTACCAGTTTGGGAAGGTTTTATTTGGAGAAAAGTGGAAAAAAATTTAACAAGCAAAGTACTTACAAATATGAAAAAAATTGGATAATATTAAGCAATGGAACTTTTTGATGTTCTGAAGTGTTGGCAAATTCAGAAGGTCCCTTTCATGGGTTGTAGCTCAGCTCACTCAGTCTGTCCCCAGTCCCTCTGGCGCTGGGAAATACCACGTCCCAGGCCCTGATGGGCCACTGGTGTGANCGGATTTTTAGAAAGCAAATTCAAGTTGTCCCTCCCTTCTACCAGTTTGGGAAGGTTTTATTTGGAGAAAAGTGGAAAAAAATTTAACAAGCAAAGTACTTACAAATATGAAAAAAATTGGATAATATTAAGCAATGGAACTTTTTGATGTTCTGAAGTGTTGGCAAATTCAGAAGGTCCCTTTCATGGGTTGTAGCTCAGCTCACTCAGTCTGTCCCCAGTCCCTCTGGCGCTGGGAAATACCACGTCCCAGGCCCTGATGGGCCACTGGTGTGAGCTCCCGGTGTTTTTCTGGGTTTTCAGTCCAGAGCAGGCCTGAACAGCTCCAAGAAAAATAAAAGCCACAGTCCAGCAAACTTCTATGCCTCAGCCAGCCAAAAACTAACTAAAAGCAAAGGAGAGCTTTCTCCTGCTGTCTGTGGTGCAGACAACACAGTCCATGAGAGAGAATGAAGGGGAGCAAGTGCGGCTTCTGCAAACAAACTCTGTGCCTCTTCTTTTTCTCCCTGCCTTTGCTCTTAGAACCAGTCTTAAAGGTGCAGAGCTTAATATCCAGCATAAGTAGAACAGACGACTGGGGATACAAGCATCATAAAATCACCCTAGGGCAATTACCTAACTTATCCTCTTAATTTTCAGTTCCACACCAGCCTTTTCGCACCACCCCATATGTTTTCTGTTCTTATTTTCTACACTTTCCCTGTTCTCCAAGGCACTCATTTTTGTATTTCCAGTAATGTATTCATTTCTAGGGTTTCTAGCATAGGCATCCTTAAAAATAAAGTATAAAACACACAAAAACTCGACTAAGTAAAGAATTAAACATTTGCTCTGATTCTGCCATGCAGTTTCAATATGTCACTTCCCTTGAAGGATTTTTATTGTCCTAAATTGTACTTATACATAGGTATGAACCTTTTGCTTGCCTTAAATCATTAGAGAGCTAGTGCAAAGCACTTATTTCTGCTATAATAAATGTATTTTAATGTTCTTTGTTTCAAGCTTGGCAATGTTTCCAAAGACCTAAATTCTTTTGTAGTTTCATTCAAAGTGATCTACTAATTAAAAAGTAGGCAGACTACCAAGAGCTTAGGGCAAACATATGCTTTCCCCAAAAATTCTCCTGGGAAAAGAGGAGGGTGTTTAGAGCAGTGGTCACACAGGCTGTGGTAGCTTTTCTTTTCTTCTGGGGCATTGCCAAGATCTATTCCCTCCCTGCCTGCTTAGTGTAAATTCCCTGGGGCTGGCAGGAAGGTTTTGCAGGAAAATATAAAAAAAATGTGTAATGCAAAGGGAAAGAGAATAGAAGAATAATAAGAGATTCTGTTTGTGATTTTTATCTAAAGGTAAATAGTTGTAATTTTTATTCCCACCCTTTTGGGGTATGAAAATCTCCAAAAGAGTAATTCCCACTCCCCAAGAGAGTGATTCATACTGATGTTTCTGCAGATTCCCTCCTAACAGTAATCTCCCATCCTGGACTTAGTGCCTTTTAAATCAGCTGACCTGCCTTGTCTTTTAAGTGCTTCCTAAGAGGAATGTATCACAGTTCAGCTCCAGCTTCAAGTGTGTGAAGCTTGGTATTTCTATTTCCCAATGAGTCCTACATTCATCATAAATACATCCAGCTACCATTTAAAAGCTCATTAACATTAATCTTAACATGTAACTAAAAAGCCATTAAAGAATGCCACAAAACTCTACATTTGCATAAATTCACCCAGGCACAAGAATTTATTCTGTTCTCCGTTCCAAAGAACATACAAATCCTTCTGAATGCCATAATGGCAAATGTGATCCAATATTTCCTCTCCCACCAATGCGATGAATAAACAACTTTATTTTTTTTCCCTGGGAATAAGTGCACAGGACAGAGCTACTTTAAAACTATTTTGCCATTATTCATTCCAAAGAGATGCTGAGTACCTCTTTTAGGCTGCCCTTTCCTTCTTCAGCTCATCAGAAGGCATAGGTACTTTCAAGGTGAGAACACTAGAAATTTCTCTTTCTCGGCACTTTCCTCTGAGCAAGACAGCCAGACGTCATTCTCTGTCCCTGGCTCCGAGAAATAATAAAGGAAGGTAGGCAGCTTAAGCAAAGCTTGAGTACTTTCAGATGCCTGTTTCCAAAAAGGAGCCCAATATTTCTCCAAGCTGTGAAGCATAGATACATGAACTGTCAGTCCAGGACTGTAGGAATGCCTTATGTCATACTCAAAATGAAAAACATATTCCTATAATAATGTGCTTCTTCTCCCCCAAGCCACTCTGTGATGTCAGGACTGTTTGTCAGGCCTTCCCCAATTAATAGCTCCTGGTCAGGTAGCTCCCCTTGAGCTCATCAGAAGCTGTCTATTTCCAGGAACTTCTGTTGCCTAATGAGCTCCTGTTTTCCAACAGATAGCCTTGAAATGCTAATTTTGTAAGAATGGTAGCTTAAGTGGGGCAATGTTACTGTTATTTGACTTCTGAGTAACAATTTTTAACTTGGATCACTGTTGCAGTGTAGAGCCTGCTGCAGGGAGATGGCTGAGACCAAGAAGAAAGGTGAAACTGTCTTTGCCCTCCTTAAAAGGTAAAAAGCCCAAGCATTCTTTCCCAATTTGGAGATGTTGTGAACCAGGACACTTCATTGGACTTCCTGGATATCACCCCACCCCTGGAGCTACCTGGATTGGATGACTGCCAACGCCCCGCCTGAGCCATCAGTGATTAAAAGTATTATACCCAAGACCTCGTGGCATTTTGGGGGTGTGTAGCAGAGGCATAAATCTATAGTCTCTGGCACAGCTTTTTCTCAGTAGAGAGTTTGTTATTTTGTAAGTTAATAAAGCTTTTTTGTTTCCAGCACCACCCGGGGTGTCTTTCCCGCTCTTTTTAAGCCGTGAGTATTTGTAAAACAAAACTCAAACATGGATGGAAGCTCTGAGAGCTCATAACACCTGGCTCAAAGAGAAATCCCATCCCATGGCTCCCAAGCACAGACCTTCATATTGAAAGGACCTGGTTTGGGTTTTTTATGACTTGCCCTCCGTCATATAGGACCTTTTTTCCTTGGTTTTCATTTTTGGGGTGCAGCTGCAAACTGGGATTTTTCAGTCTGAGGGATTAAGGTATATTTCTACTCTTGACAAGTGTCTCAATCTCATGTAATTAATAGTCCCAGTGCCCATGGGTCAGATACATCTCTAATTGTAGTGCCTCTAAAGAGTTCAACTGATGTTATCCATCTCTTTACATGAATTACATAAACTGCAACTGGTTATTGCCAAAACAATATTATAATTTACTGTCTTTTCTTAGTCAGTAATGATTTTGTAGACCCAGGCAACAGCACTTCGTCTTGGGAACCGAGTGGGTAAGCACTCCTCAAAAAGGGGGGAGGCTTCCTCGGAGGAGAGCAAGGCTAGCGAATCCCAGAGGAGAAGGTCGGCATTTCTGGGGGTCAGCCTCCCATTCCCCAGACCCTTATTTTTCGTTATTTTAAGTTTTCCTTTGCTGTCTGTCATGGGTAGGGTGTCCGACACTGATTATGAGTGAGAATGGGCGCAAGATTGTGTAAATGTGGTGTGAATGTGTTGGCTTGGCAAAGGGAGTTTTATTTCCAAATTGTGGGTACCCGTGAGGGAGGGAAAAAAAGTTTTTCTAAGGGGTTGCTAAAGCGTTTAATATGGTGGTTGCTCTTCCATTTCCCCTGAACGTCCTCCCAAGATTTGGATTAGGTCCCCTTTTGGGATGAAGGGGGGAAAAAATTAGCTGCACAAATGGACCAGGGAGATGCTGCAGCCCAAAAACTAATTCCCCTTGTTATGCTAATTCGGCTTGCTTTGCAGCAGAACAGGGAAATGGAACAGCAACCCAACGCCTGTTATTACCCAGTTACTATCCCCACCCCTTCTCCTAATCCCTCAATCCTCAGGCTGGGGAGAGCATGCAGAGCAGTGCCTCCAGTTGCTCAGAGAGACACATCAAGTCTCCCTGATTCCCTGCGCTCCTCTCAGAACCCTAGCCCTGGTAGTCAGACGTCAGCTGCCAGGGCTCCTTCCCTCTGCCCTTCTACCTCAGTTTGGACCCCTGAAGTTGTTAGATTTAACCTCCCAGCTGGACATTCCCCTAAATCCACCCACCCTGCTACCTGATCCCGTGCCAATTCTTTTTCCCTTTACTTAAATGAGTTTTCCCCTGCCAATTTCCCTGTAGTTCCTCGAGTTAACCCTCAAAAGACCCCTAATACAGTGCCCCTTGATCCCTATTATTCACTCTCCCTAAATGGCTCCTCCAACCCTCATTACTCTGCTCCTCAAAATGGCCCCTGAAGGGCACAAGATGGTGGAGACCGCATGGTTGCCCCCCCCCACTTGTCCTCCTTGTCCCCAGAATCCCTTTCTCCCCTCAGCTCCCAACCCTTTCTCCCCTTCAACCCTCCCCATCCTACCCCAGAGACCACTCCCCTTGAACCACCCCTGCTTCCAATGTCTCCACCCCTGATGGCACCTCCTCCTCCCATGGCTCCACCCCTTGTGACTCCTCCCCAGTGACTCCTCCCCCTACCCTCACCCCACCTCCTACTCCACCCCATGATACACCCTCCTTCCAAGCTCTTCCCCCTTCCTTCAGTTGCTCCACCCCCTCCCTTCCGACTTCCAGTTCCCACGCTCCCCCTTCCAGTTCCCACGCTACCGGGACCGGAAGTGGGGTGTCCGGGACCCGGAACCTGGAACCAGAGGGCACTCTTACTGCTGCACCTGTTACTATTAG
>VXBU01008002.1:7862-37507 GCA_013400315.1 Bombycilla garrulus
TTGCTAAAGGTCACTATGACTTTATCAGTACATTAATCATTATAATAATCCCAATTAACATATTTTTAACTATCCCAGTATAATCAACAATAGCAAGGCAACATATTTCCACACATTTAAATTTTAAAATAAAAAAATAATGTAAAGAAAGAATGACTTATTCATCCACAAATCATAATAATAAGCAGAGTTCAATACCAGTGAATTTGCCTAACAGTGCTATTTAAAGTCTTTTTCATACATCTTAATATCCAGGTGTGCAGGGTTGCACATGGAACTCCAGTTCTTCTATTTTTAATGAAGGATTTAACACAAATTTATCATTCACATATTTGAGTGGATGTTGTTATTGGTGAAACTCTGACTTGCTTAAATCAGTAGCAAAATATGCATTGATGTAAATGAAACTATTACTATAAGCCTTTAAAATGATAAAAAAGGGGGATTTTTTTCAGGCCAGTTGCATAGACTTAAAAAAATGTGGTAGAGGTAGAGTGGCCATTCTGTCAACTTCTTCTCTGTACCACAGATATGTTCATCACAGCTGTGCAGGTAGGGGTACACACATAAATTGATGAAAGAAAAAAAATTACATTATATCACTGACTTGTGGATTTCATGAAAACATAAGATTAACAATTTTTGAAGGTATTGAAATTATTCTGAGGTGTGTGCAAGCTTTATTGCTGACGTTCAAGTTACATAAGTTAATGCTGACCCCTTTGAAATCATAGAAAATAGGGTAGTGATCCAAATTTGTAACAGAATGGACAGCTTGCAAACTTCTTGGGGCTAGTGCATACAAGAAGTGCAGAGAGGAGAGGCTAATGCTTTGGGTATCCAATTTCTCATCCATACATTGGTGGAGGACTCCAGTAATGCATTCTTGTTTCTTTGTTGTATATGCTCAATTTATACTACACATCTTGGACTCAGATACATTACATGCCCTGATTTGAAGATAATTTACTTAAATTCATATCATACATAAATTTTACAAGCTAACTGTTGCTGGTGTTCACTGCAGAATTTATTATTAATATGCTTTAGTTCTATAAAACCGATTCTGCTTATCCCTGTGATCAGGTGACTAAACAAGGCTTGTCTAGAAAATTGACTTCCAGCCTATAAAACACCCCTTACCAATGACAACTTGAAAGGATGATTTCTGTGTTACACATTTCCCTCTGTAGTCTTGCTCCTGAGGAATGTCACTGGAGCAGTGACCTATTGGTTTGCCTTGGAGTGCCATGGATGTAGTACTGCATTTTCTGCTCAATTCTGACAGCAAGCAAAGAAAGAGAGAGACAGAAAGAAACTAAAAATATGGTACTCCATTATAACTACTTTCTACAACATGACTACCAAGGGTACAATTTTAAAATAATTCTCTCCCACAACATTATTAGAGACTCATGTCTTTTATCTTTTTTTCCTGTAAAATAATTCAGAACATTAGGTTCTGAATATTGTTAGTAATAAACTATTGTAAAAATGTATACACTGTTATATTGCATTAATAAATGAAAAACTAATTTGTATGGATTATATGAGTTGAGCAAATACAGAAAATTATTGCCTATGATTTTTTCAGGGCTTCTGAAAAAGATGTGCAGGAGAGGTCATAAATTTTGTTCTGGAAAGCATGAGTATGAATATTGGATTTGCAGCTAAAACTAATCAAATTTCATACAATGTAAGGAATAAGACATTCTGAAGGTGTTTTAATGTATTTTTTTCCCAAAATAATCCCATGATTTGAATGTTTTTAAACAAGTCACCCCTAAGTAAGACAGCATGTTTAATTTCAGACTTGCATAGTTATTGGAATAACTAAGGGAAAATACTATAAGTTGAATGTCCCAGTCAAATCAGAATTTGCTGTTCTGCTTTTGACTATGTATTTCTGCAAACTTTCATTTTTGATACATTAATAAATTCTGACCCAGAGTTAAGACACAAAAATCCTTGTAAAGAACAGGGATTTTTGCTCTCAATCTTTCAGTGCTCTGATGCCTTTATACACAACATTTTATAAAAAGGTGTTCCAGAAATATGGACTTCGACCAGGAATCTAGATTTTCACCAGAGGTTTACCAGCGTATATTAATGTAACCGGAATTGAATGATCAGAAGCTGATTAATAATCAGGCCTGCTGGCTGGATTCCTCACAAATATGTGGTACCACTAATCAGTGTTACCAATCAGTGTATTATGACAGCTCACTTGTATTTGCAGTCCATTGAGTAAGAACTTGCTTTTGAACAAGAACTGCCTCTGATTTTGGTACAAATGAAAATTATTTTTGATGTCACTTACCTTACATATAGTCACACACTTGGAATGTGGATAATCACTACGTTTATAAGCCAACAGATGCTATGGCTTACAGTGTAAAGGACATCCTTTGTCATGGAAACTTCCTCTGTCTTTCACACTAGGTATATCTGCCTTATCATATATGTGTTAAAGGTCTGAGGATGTTTCACTTCACACTTCTGATTCATTCTCACAGTAATTCCCTACTGAAACTTGTATTTCTGTCCTTGGTACTACTCAAATATATCTTTTTTATTATTAGAATCAAGAAAACTTCCAGCAAACCTTTTTAAGATCTTAATGGTGACTGCTTTTGCAGGAGTCATTCAGAGAGCAGGCATCTCAAACATTTATTCCTGCACTGGATGAAGTGCACTAGTCCTAACCCTTCAAATGTTAAGCTGGAGTGGTGTGGCACCCCTAAAACCAGCACCTTTCATGCTTGTTGAACGTTTTTGTTCTCTGTCCTCCAAAGCAATATTCAAGATGTAAGATCAGTTCCATGAAATTGCTGGGGAGACAAAAATACCAATTTTTTTTTTTTCAAATTTGCAGACTGTGAGATCAATGCACTCATTTGATCTCATGCTGGGAACTCATCCTGGTGCTGCAGTCAGTGTTTTAGGGGGAAAGGCCATTGCTTTTGGTCAGGGCTGGCAGCAAATTCAAGAACATCGTAAGCCAGAGAAAACTACACTCACACCATCCCACAAAGGTAGTTTGCCTCTCTGTCCAGAATCCTTTGCACTGACAGAGCAATGGGGTGATTCAGGGCACTGAGGTGAAGAGGAGACTGTGCTACGGTGGGGATCTTCCTAAACCAAGTGAGTCAAGGGAGAACATGGCACGACCTTTTATTTCTGCCACTTTCCGTATACTGCCACTTTCCTGGGAAGAAGTCCTACTGCAGTCACAGCCCTGCAGCAGAGATATCTCCCTGAATCTGCAGTGTGGAGGGCTGAACAGTTCCTTTCTGGCACCCCTCAGGTCTGACTTCCTCCTCTGAGTGGGATGTGGTCTTCAATTTATTAAGTGCCCTTTCTGCATTGCCTACCTTGCTTCAGCCCAGATGAATGTGCTTAAAGAGAATCCACTATTAGAAGTGTTCAAACACCCTCCCCAGATAATTTTGGTGAAAATGAAGAAGAGGCTGTTCATTGGAACAGCTCGTCTGGCAGATGGGAAGGGAAGGGGTGGTTACTTCCACGAGGGAGGTGGAAAATATCAGATGGGGGTGAGGTGGCATCCCTCCTCTTGGCATCAGCCAGCACAGCTGCAGCTGGGAGAGGATATCTTTCCCTGCCCATTGTACTGAGGTAGACTAATTCCAAATCTAATAAGTAGCTTCAGTAGTTTCACAGGGTGAATTTGGGTCTTGATGAGGCATGAGTCATATCCCATGAAGGAGGTCAGAAATACTGTTATTGATGCTTACTTCATGTAAATTATATGGCAGACAGAAGTTCGGGAGCCTTGGTAAAAATCTTCTCCATCTCAGTTTTTCTCCCTGTTTCATATCTTGTTTGAGTGAATAAAGTGAGACTATTGTTTTGTTCGAACTTCTGCAGGGCCAAAAAAATGAAGCATTTCTGATAAGAAATAAAAATTGCACTTTCTTATTTCTTTTAAATCTATCAGTGACAAATGGTTTCAGACAAGAATAGAGAAAATATATACAGAAGACTTTGATGACAACTCAAATAACCCGTATTTTCCTCTAATTTTCTCTTCAATACAGGAAGTTTAGCATAAGAAATTAGCTCTTCTTTAGCTTCAAGCATCAACTACTTGAATTTAAAATGGAATAATTTTATATCCAATTTAGTATTAAGGAAAACAATTAGAGTTACAATTCCAAATGATTATAAGATATTTTTATGAGTTTTTTGGTAACACAGTTTGCAGTTTTAAATAAATGTTTCTGGATTGTATTTAATTCCATTAACTTCTAGAAAAATAGGATTTTTTTCCTTTTTTCTCTTACTCATTTCCTGTTCATCATTAAATGCTATGTTGCTCTTCTTAATGCTGGCATAAGAAAGGCATAGATAGTATTGTAAGGTTCAACACTTAATCCAGATCAGGCACAGGCCTTGTAATACACCTGGCTGCGCCTTAAGCGTCAGTGGTATTCTGTATTTTCAGCTGGTCAGCCACCTAAGTATTGAGAAAACGTTAGCTTTTACCCTTGGACAGGAATGGGGATGGTCTGTCTGGCACAGCCTTAGGCAAAAGTCCAGCTGTCACAGAGAGGAGGTGGGAATTTATATTTGTTACAAGTATTTTTTTCATATATTTGTAGGGCTTTGTAATGCCACATTATGTTTTGTGCTAGATTTTATTCCAGTATTGTTTATTCCTTCATGATGTAAATCCATATGGATCACCCTCTAATAGAAAAAGAACAGAAAGAAACCAAGGAAATCTGCAATAGTATATTTCATACTCTGAGACCACAAAGGAGTTGAATTACAAGAGATTTATTTTACCCTAAATGTCTTTGACATCAATCACTGTGAGGCTTTCAGTAAACCTGAGGTACTACTAGAAGATTATAAAATATTAACTCTTCTTCATTCCCTATTTACAGCTTTCTTTCAATAACAAAAATCACACTTAAGAAATATATAATAAAGAAAAAAAAAAGACCGAGAGATTGCAGATATTCTTCTCCATCATCATACTAACACAAGTAAATATTTATGTCAACATAGACAATTTTGTAGGAGAGAGAAAGTCAAAGAGCAAGGAACAATCTATAAATAGTACACAGTAGTACACAGATACAAAATCTAGGAATGTAAAAATGGGATGGGGATGCTTTTCTGACAAGTGCACTGATAATGCATCTAATTGCATACTAAAGACATACAGAAAAAAAATGAATTAGCAAGATATTTTGATGCAATTTTATACTACAAGTTATAAATTCATACTGGACTGATAATTAGGTAAACATGACAAAGGAGAAGAGAAAAATTCTTAAGAAGAATTAAACACTCTATGTGATGATCTAGCAAAATGTACATGTATCTCTGGATGCAGACTTGTGTGATGACTCTTTCTTGAGGCTTGGCATCATTTTCCTTTGGAGCTATGCAGCAAAGATCCAGAGGCAGCAACCAGCACACAGTGTGCTCTCAAGTGAACAGCTGAAATCCATTTTCTTGGGAATGCCATGTCATCCAAGTGTTTAATTAGAGAATTTCAGGCATGTATGAATGTAGGCTGTTTCATCACTCCTGTAAAAGAGTCTTTGTAGACTGAATTTCCAAAGGAGTTTTGGAGGAAACGATACTTTTAAATAAGTCAGGTCTTAAACTTTCTGGACTCTCCTGCCTAGGAAGCAATATTTTTCAATAGGATTTTTTATTCTTTTTTCATAGGACAGGTGCTCTTGGAGAGCAGAGTGTTTTTGTTAGTTGTATTGGGTTTGATCTTGTGATAAATTGAACAGTGTGTTAAACTACATTTAACAACAGTTTGTTTTTTTTTAGCTCATCCTGCCCTTTATGAAAATAAGTAATAATTTGATAAACCAGGTAATTTGAAAATCCTATTAAAAATAATCTGAAAATCCTACTAAAGGTTTGCCATTGGCATCTGCCCATTTTACACAGGCCCATATGGAGATAATTCACATGGGTTACACCTCCTTTTTCAGACCATGGCTTGTTATTTACAAGTGAAGCCATCTACACTGATGAGAGTAAGGGTATGAAAATATCGCATTTAAGCAAAGTTCAGTTACCTGGCTGCTTCTTGATATGAAGTAGTTGTCTCCCATCATTTTTCAGCTCTCCTTTATGTACTTGGTCAAACCTAAGTAGCCCATCAAACTAAGGATTTATCCTGCTTTTAAGATGGATACTAATGGAAAACAAGCTAGTCTGATTTTTAAATACATAAAATAAACCTAACCAAATCATAAGTGTTTCCTTTATCTTTACAGAACTAAATTTATTAACTTGAAAATGTTTTGCAACAGTATCTCAACAATGTTAGTCCTTTAGCTTTTGGGAATTAGTACATCTTTTAAAAAGCTTGATAATTTTTACCTTCTGAAAACAATTTCAGCACAGAGCTTTTCAGCTCAAAGATATGATTTTCAATTCTTTATAATCACTCATTATTAATATGCTATGAAAAAGTCTAGAATAATAACAATAGTAGACATTTTAAATACAACTTGAAATATTTTTTCTTATGTTGACATAAAAATGTTCAGAAAGTAGTTCTAAGAAGAAAGGAAAATAAAAGAAACCAACCTCTTTCTGAGATTTATTTTTTTGTTTTAATCTGCTCTCAAAAAGGAATTGCTAATGTCAGGTGGGTCAAATCTCCTGGGAATTAATTGGATTTTCTGCTAAGGAATTCATCTCACAAGAGATTTCTGGCCATCATTATAATGTAAAAATCTTATTACATCTTACTTACTTGAATCTTTCAAAAGCATACATAAGAGTGAGGTGGGGGAAGGTGGGGAAGAAAGGGCAAAGCACTGTGGAAAGGGAGGACACAACATGCTGCCCTTTGGAGGTTATTGTAGGACAGGAGTGCAACAGTGCAAACCCAGGGTATATTTTCACCTTCACAAGAAACCAAATCTCCCTTCATCCAGGGTTCTGGATGTGCAATGCTTTGTTTTCTCCTCTTCCTGCATTTCAGCTCAGTAATGTTGCTAAAACAGATCTGTGAGTGGAAAAATAGATACATTAATTGGAGTTCCTGTGATTCTCTTAGTATGAACAGTGGCAGAAATAGTGTTGGTACACTATGCAGCAATTAATCTGCATATGTAATTTTTTTATATCCTCTCAAGATATGCAGCATACTTGAATTTATGAAACAATCTAAAATGATTAATTTTTAAATATATCAGAATTTGTTTTCTGTGTATGATTTTATTCTATGTTGCAGTTTGTCTGGGTGGTTTTTTTAAAACAAGGAACTGCAAAATAAACTCTTAAGAATTATAATGACTGTAACGACAGCTAGTTTTATACTGCTTCCCACCAAGAACTTGAGGTACATTAAGAGCAGTTGTACTAAAAAAAATACTTATGATCCATAAATATGAGGTGAACACACTGCTGCCACATTCGTTAAACATAAATTTGTTCTTAAACAGCAGAAACAAGGCAACAGAAGGAGAAAATGCCAAGGAGGTTGTCAGCAGCTGAGAAAGCAACCAGACAAGGAAAGAGTCCTGAGAGGGAAATTGTGGTGGTATTGACAAGGCAACCCACTTCTACTCACACAGATGTACAGGCAGGCAGTGACACTGTCACTGGATGTGAAAAGGCTCTGCCTCAGGAATGCGGAGACAGGGTGGAAGTGACTGGGCAGGTTGACTCTTCACTTTCAGCCCACCTTCATACCAGCCTGCTGTGCTACAGCAACGTTTTGAACCAAGGGAAAACAAAAAAAGGGGGTGGGGAGGAAGCATATTCAGTAGCTGCAGGGAGAAGAGAAAAAATAGGTGATTACTAGCGCTGACATTTATCATAAAAAAATATTTTAGAGACAAAGCTTCATCCTGATTGCTCTGATTTCCTCAATTTACACTAAAGTGAGTGGTATGTGATATACGGCAAAGAGGCCTTCATTAAAAAGACATTGTAATTCACTATCATTTTGCTAATTAGCCCACTTGTGGCTTTCAGTGTTCTTCAAGTTCCGGTCATAATCTTCTTACTAATTGTTGACTGCAAACAGAATAAAGCTATATAGCTTGCATAAGGATTCCCAGATAGAAAAATATTTGCTTTCTGTGAGATATCCAAGCTGTTTTCCTGTTCATTTTTCTTCAGTGTAAGAAAGAATTGAATATCTTAATGTGGTGATAATGTGAGAAAAGAATTACATTTACTTTGTTATAAAGCTATATTTTTACTTCCCTAGTATTTTCTGTGAAAATAACTTCAAATGCCTCTGATTTTAATATGTTTATTTGTTTATTTTTGAATATTAGAGAGAAGCAATCATCTTACAGACAGTTAATTTCCATTCAAATTACGGCTTTCTGTACTAGAAACAATTTTTTTTTATACCATAGGTTTCATTTTTTAAGTGTCTGCTACAGGAAACAGCTGCTTTGGAGAATACAACAGTATTTCAAACAGCACATATTTTCTTGATAATGTCTGGAAAACACAATGTGGTTTAAAGTGTTCAGTACTATCTGTGGGCACAGTTGGAGAGCCCAGGTCACAATCTGGGTAGAGATAACAACTTTATAATATAACTTTACACTGCTACATATAAGTCTCCCCTACCCAAGTCTCTGAAGACTTTTCTTTTGTTTCTCTGTCCTGCTTTCTCTTCCTCTTTAGATCAATATTCAAGACACCTACTACACTATAACACTTTCCTCTTTCTAATTAGTTTCTATCTTCTGTGGTTCACCAGACTCCTGTCATAAACAGTGCAAGCACAAACCACTATTTTTGTTCCCTGCTCAGCTCTCTCCAACATTCCTTTTTCCTCAAAGCCTTGAGTTCCGTCTTTTTGGAAAAGTATAGACACTCTGCTTGTTCACATATTTGAAGAGTCCAGCTCCCACACAGCCAACACACTTAACTGGGCAGAGCCTTTAAAAATTCAACAAGAACAGGATCTAGAGCTGCTCTTCCTAAAGATGTAGGCCCTGTACAACTCAGACACTACATGGTGGTCAAAGCTTATTCTTATATAAATAAAGTTGTTTCAAAATTAAAAAAAAAAAATAAAAAAAAGGAAAAAAATGTTCAATTATATTTTCTGCGAATTATCCTAAAATCCTTTAAGACACTTTTGTAGAAACAGTATTTCCTTCACAATCTAATAGCATAAACAAGAGAAATGGTAAGAACAGACTAAAAATAAAAAATCTTTTTATTTTTTTAATTCATAGAGGTATCTCCATTCCTCATTAGAAACCTGATATACATTCTGATGACAGAGCATTATCACTTACAAATGTAAGATTTTTTTCCAAGATTCTTTTTCTGAGCTCTCTTTCTCTACAATTATTCAACTAACATAGTTCCTCGGAAAGAGAGCAGATGGATTAAATAAGCAAGCTGATTGAAAGAAATGGATTATATAATAAAGTTTAAATGCATATTGGACTTAAATAATGAGAACAATTTGCTTTCAAATTGCAGTGGTTTTTTCATCAAAGGTAAAATAAAGTCTTTAATATTTCACTTCTGAATCTTTTAGACAAAAAATCTATAACTGTTCTCCACAGGACACCAGATCAAAACTACAAATTAACCACGAGTCTAATTTTAAGTTAACAGCTAAAACTGTTATAACTATTATAACTCTTAGAACTGAGTTATAGTTCATTTAAATAAACAGATATTCTAAAACACACAAAAGATATTTTAAAATGGTAAAACACAGCTTGTATGCTGTTTACCTCATTATAAAATAATTACCAAAAATGAAATGCTACTAAGTATTTTCAAAGTTATTTGGTAAAATTAAGCCTCATTAAAACTTATTGGTTTCATGATCTTGTAAAAGCATTACTGAAGTATAAAGGGAATGACATCTGTTAGGGTTCTTGCCTGAGTAAAGAATAATGATTCCAACCTATTCGGTAATCTAGAAGCTTTATTAGAAGGTAGTTTAGGAGATCAAGACTATTCAAATCAGAAATACAGAATTAAGAAGCATCAGCAACACCCCAATTGAAAAAGATGAGTATTTACTAATTTGGTGCTCCCAAGTAAGAGAATTCCTTTGTGGATGAGCTTATGATCAAGCATTCACTCTCATGGGTCAGTGGCAGTCATCTGAAATGCAATGGCCTGGCTTTATTTTTTCCATAACACTGGAGTTATTGCAGCAGATTATCCTGAGGGCTGATACTTCTGTCCCTTGTTCTTTTCCCAGAACAAACTTAGAAAATATGTATGTGTAAAAGTCAACGAAGTATAAACCTTTAAAATTATTTCAAAGCAGAAATAACTTCATGAAAGAGTAGAGAAAGCTCTCAATGAAGATTAAAACAATAAAGAAAAATCCTTTCAAGCAGTATTTCAGTGGGCTTCAGCCACAAAATCCATGCTTGACTGTTCATTATATTTAGAAACTAAACTGGGTGTCAACTTTTGTTAACTGAAGGTTTCCTAAATCTCTAACTTTCTGCCCATCATTGTCTAGATCACATATAGAGCCAGCAGATGAGTGTTCTGATAAGCCACACAAGTAAATATCCATAGGCATCATCTTTCTGGCAGAGAACTCTCCTGTGTAGAAGAATCCCTCCTCACTCTTAATGAACCTTCTCAAGATGATCCCTGATTTCTGGATCTGGACCAAAGGATGGAAGGTGTCATCTGGAAACCTACCACGTGTGAAGAAAGGGAAGGTCAGATACAGCTGCTTTTAATTTTGGTGGTGATAACTCTTCACTCAGTAAGTCAGTTTTTTCCAAGCTGTAGATTACCTAACATAAAAGATATGTCTATTTTTTTCTTCATGAACATGGATAAGGCCCTATTGGAAAAGTGTTTGTAATTTTGCCTTCATATAATTTGCAAACTTAGAAAAGCACTTAATTCTGAAACACCACATATTTTAAATTGCGCCCTTACTCGCTAATATTATCAGATGTAACAAATTTACAAATATACATTGACCAGTTGGACTAGTTTAAAAAAAAATGCTATTTAAGCTATATAGCTGCATAGTTTCTATGTAAACTGCTATATTTTTCCCTAGGAATTTCTCCATTAAATTGAATTGTTATTATTCTAGGCTCATAAAGAAAAAAACTATTTATTCAGAGGTGTTGATCAGTGTGAACAAATAACGAATTTTAAATTAAATAATTTCTAGTTAGTTCAGACTTTGAGGAGCTAAGGGACACTTCCAATACAACTGGCCTTTCTCTTATGGAGGACATCAACTTGATAAAGTCAGCTGGGAGGATCCCATGGCTGGCACAACCCGGGCCAGTAGGTTCCTAAAAAACTAGGTGACAGCTTGATGGAAGGGGTACGAAGGAAGCCAACTCAGAAGGATGCCCTCCTTGATCTCTTTGTCAACAGAAAGGATCCCATGAGCAATGTGGAGTTTGGCGGCCATCTTGGCCACAGTGACCATGAAGTGACCAAGCTTAAAATCCCTGTTTGCAGCAGGAAAAGTGCAGCAAAACTTCAGCTGTGGACAAGAGGAAAAGAAATTGCAGGCTTCTCAAGCACTTGGACTATTCATCCTAGAGAAGACTGAGGGAAGACCTCATTGTGGTCTTCAACATCTTCACAAGGGGAAATAGATGAGCAGGTACTGAGCCCTTCAGTCTCCCAGTCAGTGACAGGACTTTAGGAAAGAGCACAGAGCTGTTCAGGGGAAGTTCAGGTCAGCTATCAGGAAAAGGTTCCTCACCCAGAGGGTGTTTGGTCACTGGAGCAGAGTCTCCAGAGAAGTTGTCATGGCACCAAGCTTGGCAGAGTTGAAGAAGTCTTTGGACAATGCTCTCAGACGCATGGTGTGACTCTTGGGGATGTTCTGTGCAGGTCTAAGCTTGGACTTGGTGATCTTTGTGTGTCCCTTCCAACTCAGGATATGATTCTGTGACTCTCTGATGACTTTGCTGTTACATCCCTCCTTCTCCCATAAAGTCAAGTTGCACCTACTACTAAAAAAAAATAAAAAACAAACCCAACACTCTTCTCTTCTATTACACATTTACAAGGAAAAACCACTCATATGTGTGGTTTTATACTCTTTATTCTCATGTACTTTTATAGAGCTAGACTTAATTGCAATTAGAATTTCACACAAAAAGCTATGATGTCTTCAGTGATGCTGTTTGTGTTTCACATCTGTGTGTTTCACATTGCATCCAACATCTCAACTTCATCTTATGTTTCACTGGATATTGTATTTGGGAAATGTTTTTTATGGTGTTAAAACCAAAAATTTTATTCCAAACTATAAATTATTTTATTTCGTCAGAGTTTGTTCAAAATATTTGACTAGAAACTAGATCTTAAATGTCAAACTATCAATCATATTTTATAATTACAAAAAATGTACTGAACTTGGTGTGAAATAATTAGTGATTTCACCTGTTTGGATACAAATCAATTACACAATCAAAGTAAGCTAATTCCTTTAGGGGTATAAATATATTACTCCTCTCAAAACATTTAAAATTTTTAATTTATATGCACCTTCTGCAATTTTTTTAAACAGCCATTAGTACCTTGGGAAAAACATTTTTATTAAATGATTTTTTAAGAAATTACTTAAATACTTGGTATTATTTTGCTTGAAATAATAATTTAATATATGCTGTACAATTCTAGTTTTCAATTACATTAGGAGTAGGATGTTGAAGTGGTAAATACTTCAAACATCTTTAAGGATTATTTTAAAACAATTTTAATCTTCCTGTTTTTGACAGATAGTTATTTTTGATACCTTGCTATGCACATTCTGTGTAATTTACTACAGAAATGGAGTATTCATGTTGTTGAAGGAAAGAGGTGTGTAGGAAGTAATTTTTTATTTCACATTATGATTCACATATATTATTGATATTATTTTTTTAATACTGGTATTGACTTTACCATTAAATGATTGTACAAGTTTGTTTAATTTTTTTTCTGGAAATATTGGTGATTTCTTGTTTTATTTTGAAATACTAAAAAAAAATTATAAGTGCCAAAACAGTGCTGTTGTCGGTTGGATTCAGGTGGTAGTAGATGCAAAACTCAGAGAATACAAAAAAAATGTTTAAGATGTTACAGCAGTTAAAGTTATATGTGCCAGAGAATATTTCTAGCCATCAAACAACAGAAATAAACATTTATCTAAAATTTTAAAAGAAGTTTGCAAATTATCCAATCTGTGGATTAATATTTTTTACTTCCTAATTCTCAAGAGAGATTTGGGAGCTGCACTCAGCCTCAACAGCTTTCCATACAAAGTAAAAAACCCACTTAAATCTGTTGTTTTCAACATGACAGGATATACTCTTCCACTGAACCATTTGTGCAATACTTATTAAAATGAGGGGAGTCCAAATGTCAAACAATTTAATTTAGTGAGTCCTGGTGACCTGACTGATGTTTCAGACACAGCATCCACTGTGTTCACAAAAATCTTGCAAGGCAGAGACAAACATCAAACAGCACCTTCATCTTTTGCACATTATTATTAGCGTGTAGAAGCCTCACTTAGGGCAGTGCCCCTGCATCTGACTGATGACTAAACTCACAATAAATGATAATCATCATCTAAGAGGACAGCCAAAATCAGCCCTCTGCAGCACATGGGATAAATGGCTTCCTGATGTTTTTCTAACAAACTGCCAGATGTTTCACTGATCATCAGTGGTGTTTAATTTTCTAGTCATCAGTAGGACTCCATAGGTGTTGCACTTCATAGTCACTCTGACCTCTTTCCAGTTTTGTGCCAAAATCTTCCCTACACGTGGATCTGCAAGGAGGAGGGTATAGGAGGAAGGGAAATTAAACAATTCCTCTTGACCTTTTGCTCTGTGTGGATATGATTTCCATCCCCAGTGCAGCACTGCAGCTGTTCTGTAATGGGAACAATTTGCTAGCAGGGCAGCAGCAGGGGATAACAGACAAATAACAATAATAACAGTATGGTGTCCTCCCACCTCTGTAGAATAGATAAAAAGGCAGCTTGTTTTGCTACCCCTTTCTGTTTGGGACAGTTTATTCAGACAGCTTGTACTGCTTGCAGACAGTTTGAAAGCAGGAGCCACCCAGTTAAAAGTAGCTGCCCAGTTAATTATTGGATAATACAGGAAATAGGCATTAAGGAAGAATTAACTACCATGATAAATACTAACATTTTTCCTTAAGTCCATTATAGCAAACAAAATGTGTTTACTCTTTAGGAAGTTGTCACTCAGGTGGGGATGAGTCAGCATCAACACATCCTCAGTGCTGCTGAGTTGCAGTCTTTCAGATCCCTGTTTTATATCCTTAGTGCTATAAATATTTTCTGGTAGTACATATCCTGTTGAATCGCTGTCTTGAGAACTGCCATATTTTCAATAGTCAGGGTTCTGTCTGCCACTTTCACTGTTTTTTTAACCTTTCATTTCTCCACTCTGTAGATTTTCTTGCAATTTCGTTGTTTTTTTTCCCCATCCTCCCACCCTAGAAATATTCTCAGAAGTTTAAGCCCTGGCTGCACAAATATGCTTCATGGAAACTTGCTTCAGGACATGCTACAAGCCTCTAGCCCTTCATGAAAAGAAATAAAATGTTGGGATTTCAATGATCAATTTGGCAAACTTTGGTCCATTTCCCTGCATTTCATATCATCCCATGCCATTTTCTTGTTTTCCCTTTGATGCAGATTTCCTTTTTTTTTTTTTCCCTTTCTTTGTTTTTTAAGCATTTCATGTAATCAATTTCTTCTGTCTTTTTGTTTGATTCCATTCCTGGATTCTGGGATTTTGGTAAGTATAATTTTGCAAGGTTTTGTCCAGTTCACTTCAAATAAAGAACACCCCACTGCCCAAAGGTTACTCTCTTCATACCATTCTTCTTTGCACTACCCATGTGCTGGGCACCTCAGCAAAAAGCTGCTTTGAATGTTCTGAGTATGGTTAGTCACACGCTTGGGATCAGGCTTGAAATAAGCACAAAGCCTAGAGTTCCAGGGACATTGCAACTACAAAAGGCACGCCAAAGGGAGCATGGAACTGCCCCAACATTGCTCCCTTAATACTTTTCTGCTTGACACCACTCATGTGCTTGGCACCTCAGCAAAAGATCGCTTTTATAGTGATCCATTTAGGGTTAGTGTCCTAGGTTACAATGTAACATAATCCAGAAGGTCTGTATTCTATCTCCATCTTCATGAGCTGTTGAAACCAGGAGGGGCAGTGTTTTCCTTGCTTCCTCCCCCGGACCATCTCCTGTTAATGGGCCATTAACACCTTGCCCCATGAGTCATAGATAACTCCCTCCGGGAGCCATTTCCTGTTTAACGGGCCATTAAGGACCCACCCCATGACTCAGAGAATGACATCAGCCCATTGTGAGAAGCTCTGCCCAGGGGGAGGAGCCAAGCATTCCCACCTGGATATAATCTGGGCATTTGGACAGAACAGGCATCTGCCTTCTACTGGATGGATTCCCAGAGGAGCAGCCTTCTCTCNCTTTTAGGTTGTCGTTTGTTGGGTTTTTTGTTGTTTGTTTGTTGTAGTTTATTTTGTTTATACATATTAAAAAACTGTTATTCCTATCCTCATATTTTTTTTTGCCTGAGAGCCCCTTTTAATAATTTTGAGGGAGAGGGTTTACATTTTCTATTCCAAGGGAAGGTCCTGCCTTCCTTGGCAGGCACCTGTCTTTCAAAACCGACAGTTAGGTTTAGGCTTAGGTTCAGGGTTGAGAAAATCACAAAGGCCAGAGCTCCAGAGACACTGCAACTAAAAAAAGATATGCCAAGGGGAGCATGGTGCTGCCCCAGCATTGCTCCCTCCACATTTTTCTTCTTGGCACCAGTGTCAGCCAAAGGCTGCTTTTAACTCTCTGCTTGGGGTTAAGGTTACACTTAGGGAAATGGAGTGACTACAGCCGAATATATTGCAGTGAAACGAGGTGCAGTGAAAAGGTCTTAAACTTACCATAAATAATTTTAGTGAAATTCCAAAATCAGGGAATGAAGTCAAATGAGGAGACGAGATGGAATTGATAAAATAAAATGCTTAAAAAAAAAAAAATCTGCACTGAAGGGAACACAATAAAATGGTGTGGGATGTCAGCTAGTGCAGGGAAATGGACCAAAGCTTGCCAAATTGATCCTCACTGAAATCTTGAAAACAGAGAAGAACGTGTGAAAAACACTCTGAAAAGGAGATATGATAAAAAAAATAAAAACGCAATTGAAAAAAACAAAATTTGGAAATGGAGTGACTACAACAGTGGATTGTGATGAAATAAGTTGCAGTGAAAAGGACAGCTCAGAGACCCAGACCCTTGGGATGACGGGATTTGGGATGGGGAATATGACAGCTTGTGGCTGGGGAGAATGTATAGCCTGGAGAATTCCTTGTTCCTTTAGAATGTCCCTCACTGGGCTTGTAATCTGCAGCAACAGTGCCCCTCCTCCATTTCTCACACCAGACAGCAAGACTGTAATGCAGTACTTTGTCACACAGAATAAATAAGAAAATGTCTCAGAGAAAATTTTCTCAGACAAAGAAAGTGACATAATTAATCACAGATTGCAGAGTCAGGATAACCTTAAGACTTTTTCAAAACTAAACCATGAAATACTAAATTTTGTCTTGTTTTGTGATTTTTTTTTTTTTCTTTTACTGTAGGAATGTAATAAAATGTACAAGTTGCATTTTTTCTTATATTCTTCTTAGGTAAGTTTGTCCTCCCATTGAATGGAGACAGCCAGGACCATTGGCAGCAGCCAATTCCCACGACTATGTTAGAAGGACACTATTCTCCTAAATAACCTGAAGTTTAAAAAAATTGCATGCAGTAAAGCTTTTCTCAAAAAACCACAAGTACTTTTTTTTAAAAAAAAAATAGAGATTGTAGCAATCACAATTGCAAATAGGAAAGAGTTAACTGCTTCATCAAATCTTAGGTAAGCAAGGGGACATTATTTCTAATCAACTGCTCACAGGGCTCAGATGCTGTCCAGTAAAATCAGAACACGATAAGCACAGACCTGAAGTTTCTGGTGGTCCTGTTGTGTTGTCCTGTTTTGTTGTCTGATTTATTTCAGACTTCAATAATGCAAGTTCCTGAATAATAACCTTGTGAGTTTATTGTTATTTTCTGCATATTTCTGAATAGTTTTATCTGCAAGCTTAACTGTTTAGGAGTTCCTATGGTAGTTTGCCTAATTGTTCTCGAAAACAGCTTTTCAGAAATTACATTTGACCATGGTTTATAAGAAGAAAAGATTGGTAGGAGCAGATAACAGTTTTTATGACACCCTCTGAACTGACTGGAGAAAACAACACTCACACAAGATTGCTTCTGTGTTGAAAAGATCGCTTGTTGTATATCTCTTCAAAAATATCAATTTGTCGTAGTAAAGATATCATTTTCTGTTATAAACCTTATTTTTTTTATCCATTAACCTATCATTTCCACATCTAAACCGTTTCTTCTAAACAGAGTGTAAAAATGGTTTATGAGTTTTAATTCTCTCTTATTCTGGTTGACTACATATTAACTCTTAAACAGAGATCTAGTTTATGATACTATCAATGAATATATAGAGACTATACTTTTTAAATTATTCTTGGAAGGATGTTATTTTTTAGGCAATATTCTTCCATGATATGTGGTTATTTCCTCATATTCTGAAGGACTCCAAGTATGAAAACACAACATTCTTATTTAATAGCCCAGGGAGTTAAATCACAAAGAAGCTAAATGACTTTCCCATTATGCCACAGTAGATCTTTGGCAAAGCAATCACTTATTATTGGTAGGTTTTTTCCATCTCAAAATCACAAAATTATTCTTCCTTTCTAATACAAACTGACTCAAAAGGAAGATGACATTTTGGAGAGAAGTTGGGGGAGAGGGGTGTGGGATTTTTATTAATTGCATTGTTGTTTCAGTTTTTAGGTTTTTTTCTCACCTGTAAAACCATTAGTTGCCTTTCCCTTTTTCTATGGTTCTGGTAAAATGCTCTTTCTTTCTGATCAATATGCCCACTCTTTTTTTCCTTTAGCATTATTTTCTAAAGATTTTTTTTTTAATTTTGTCATAACGGTTACAATTAAGACAGTAACTTATATATTTGCTTTAAACTATTATAAAACATTTTTCCTCTTTATCTGTCTTTTCTAATAAATCATAAAGCCCATTTAATAATTTTTCTCTATATTCAAATGTGAACAGAGGTATGTATATCTTTTAAAAATATTGCAGTTCTTGTTGTATTACACACTGTTTTTTATGTGCTTATTGGTTTACAGAAGGACTCTCTCAAGAAGTATATGTAGATAGATTTTGTAAACTTAAAAATAAAAGAAAAATTTAAAAATAGAGAAATTCTGTCAAATTTTTTGGGGGAATTTGCCTGAGAAAGGTTTCTGAATATTCTGCTTCACATTAAATAATTCCAGCCAAATAACTTTCTCATGACTTTTGTTTTGCAAGCTTGTTTGACATCACTCCTACAATATTTTTGGTCTCTGTAAGCCATATTTCTTCGATCACTGACATTTCATCATGCCAGCTTCTTGTTTCAGGGTTACAATTCATCTCAGTCTTTGTTTTTGATGCCCCTGTTTTGCAGCATGTGCAATTGTATTCTGTGAGGGCTGGTACAAGGAGGCTGTCCAGCAGGTATTGCTGCTCAAGAGGATCTTTCTCACGTCTCCAACTGCCTTACTTCAAGACTTTGAGCAAGTCACTTTATCTCTGTTTTCCAGGCCCATTTTCCTCTTATTTTTTGGCTATATTTGCCTTGGGAAAGGTATTTGTGTCTCATACTCTGTGATCTAAAGATACCAATCACAAGCGGGTTTTCTGTAATTCCAGTATCGAAAAACACCATCACTACACAAATGAAAATGTCATGTTCCTTTAGTGAGTCTCTGGGTGCTCCTCTGCTACTTTTGTGCTCCTGGAGCCAGAAAGAGGTTTCCAATGGACTTCAATGAGAACAGGTTTAAATGAGTACCAATCCCTGGTAATCACAGTTCAAATGCAAAAATGCAATATTAAGAAGGAAAACTTTACCTTAACTTCACTTTTTTTAATATGTATATTTTATTGTGACCTAGTTTTGATTTGTATACCTATATGTTAACTTGGTTTAGTCCCATTAGGTTACTGTTTCATAATTAAAAGGGAAATAATTTCATACAGACTGAAAAATCAAAACTTTTACAGTAAGAAACTCACTCATAAAGTAAATTGTGCTGTGGTATATGAAGGGCTCAATATTGGTGGTTTTGTTGTTTTGGGTTTTTTTTAATTCTCTGATTCACTTTAAAATAAAGACTTCTATTTTTTTTAATATTTAGTTAATTTTTTTTTTTACCTTCCCTATCTCATATTTTGATTGTTGTGTTTGAACAGTCTAATTCTGCTGGGAGAGTATTCCTCATTAGCATTTGGAAACTTTCCTGTAGGATCAATAGAGCTCCATTATTTTGATGTTTCACAGTGAATTATGTCTTTAAAGAAATGTGACTGGGCATAGGTTTGTAAGTCTACTTTTTGTTTCATTTATTTCTTTTACCTCAGAGTATTTTAACTCTTTGCTATAGTTTCAAAAAGTTCTCTTCAAGTAGTAGTTAGTGTAACACATTCCACATTTGAAAATAAGTTATGAAGGCTTTAAAGGTGTCTAGAAATGCTGGTCAATTGACAGCTGGTGAACTACCTTGGAATCCCCTGTTTTGGGCTGCATTTAGTCACACTTACTAGTAAATTTCAATTTTTGTGCACAGTAGGATGAAAACAACTTAGTCAACTATTATTTATGAAAAAAGTCAAATGTTTGGAATTTTTTGCTTTCTAGCGCACAGGTCAGCTGTTAGTTCTTAAAAACGATTGCTGTTATCAGAACCATAGTTCAAGTTATTTAATTGTCAGTATACATGCAAAATTAAGTACCCCTGCACATGCAAAGTGAGGCAACAAGTGAGGAGTGATCCCTGGGAGTGATCCATGAAACACTGTTTTGAAACACTGATTATCTAAGGAGGCAGCACTGCATTGCCTTTTACATGTTCATTGGGTGAATGATGGGTTCTGTTTGCTCCAGCAACTCACAGGGTCATTTCTAATCAGACTCTTGTGGTGCCTTTGAGCAGTGGTTGGTTACCCAGAAGAAAAGAGATACAAATTAAAACAGATTTCAGAATCAGAATATAACACATCACTAGTACAAAATTCTTATTTTCTCTTTCCTTTTCTCTTGTCTTTACTTGTGAGTCAGCAGATGTGTGTCTAAAGGGAAAGAAGACCATGACTACTTAATATTTCTGAAACATAGATGGAACCTGAAAGTTTTTATTTTTACCAAGCCGGAGAAGAAAAACATATCAGGTATATTGCATATGCAATCTCCACTGCAATGAAGCCGTAGTGGATCCTAGCAGTAAACTCTGAATATGCCTAATGGAAGCAATAGTTTGAATCTTAAATAATAAAACAAAGAGTTCTTCACTGCTCTTTAATCCCCTCTGGGAAGCCCAGTTAATTAAAGCTGTTTATTACAACTTGATCAAAAAGCCTAAATTCTATGTGTCCTACATCTAGCTACTACAATATTCTCTGTCATTGAACCCTCACGAGGCCCTGAAGACTTTGACTTGGTAATGCAGCCATCAAAGAGATAGACTAACTTACTCTTTAGTCAAGCTGTTTGTTTCAAGGTGCAGTACAAAACATGCTCTAGGCTTCCCGAGGCTGCAGTCTATTTTCTCCTTAACTTTATTCCAAAAGCCTCCTTGCCATACTTAATTTAGCATTTGAATCAAATTAATTATTTTATAACAAGACTGGTGTGGAGGATGTAGGTTTCTTATTTAGCATGGAACATTAATTGATGCAGTGGAATGCTCTCTTTGAGCAGCTGCTGTTCTCAGTCCTGTGCTCCAAATAGGTGACACAGGCACACACATGCGCACAGAGAAGCCCACGGAATATCAAGATGAAGCAGTTAATTAAGAAGGGGAATGCACAAGTCAAAAAGAAAAGGAAAAAAATGAACACTTACAGCTGCATTTCCATCTTAATCATGAAGAGAAAAACTTGCAGTACAACAGCTTAACTATCACTACTTTTTTTAATGAGAAGTGTGATCACTGATGAATGTATTCTTACCTGTATTAGTTAAGTATTAATTGCAACCATGATCATTATGAGATTAAGCTTATAAAAACCAAACAAAAAACTAATTTGCCTGGATTTTCTTTGGCCATACTGACAGTTCATGCTGTAAACAGTAATGATTCAAATCTAATCATATAAAAGAAAATAATCAGTGAGTCATTTTCAAACCTTTTTCTATAAGTTCTCTACACTGTAAGAAGATTCTCTATTGAATAATAAACTGGGACAGGAGGCATTTTACCCTGTGTTCAGGTCCCTTTTATTTCATAAAACTCAATAAAAATACAATATACCTAACCCCTAAGCAACTGTTTTTGGAATTCAAGCTAAGAGAATGCACACATTTCTTAAACTCTTAAACTTAAGTTCTGGATGAAAGAATAAGTTTTCATTCCACCTAAGAGATTCTCGTGGCTTCTGCTCCTGTCATACAGGGTTTTTTATTAGATAGTTTTGAATATCAATTGCTGCCATTTTACATTAAAGATAAAGCTTGCAAATGATATCTAATATCTTTTTTGATTATAGTCACTGAAAAAGCCAGATGATTTAAGCCGCCTTAAATATCTCTCATAGAAGCTTCTTTGGAAAGGGTAAGTGGATTTAATTTCCCATTTTCACAAAATCATGAACCTCCCTTGTGACAAAGAAAGTCCTGTACACATATGGAAGTCTCTGCAACTGATTTATTTTCTTAATGAAATTCCTCCAAAATACAAGCATGTAACTGGCATAACTGCATGGAGGCAGAAGCAATCATCTTGATTTTGAAAATAAAGTAACCTCTGAATTCAAGAAGAGACACTAGAGTAGTTGTTTCATGCTCTTACGTAAGGGTTCCATTTTTCTCCCTAACAGCAGCACAATCCAACATTGCCACAAAAATGGTTAAGGGACTGCAAGTGTGCACCAAGAGCCATCAGCCCTGATCCACTCATCTCAGGGAGCTTTCTGCCACCTGCCCAGAAGCGTTTCAGCATCAGAGATGAAAGACAAGCAGTGCCTGATTGTACAGGTAACCTGACCTGTCTGTATTTGTCACTCAAAGGGTCTTGTGGAAAGGGCTCAATAATATACCAGAACTTTCCAAAGAGCAGCCCTGATCCTTCTGTTTCTCTGGAATCACTGTTTCTCCCCTGAGGGTTTTTATGCAATCCAGCTGATGTGCTTGCATTGCCTACTTCATCCAAGAGCACCTGAGGCCGCAGATGTTTTGCCTACTTTGGAAGAAAGGTGCTGCTCAATTTTCTCCCCAGTTTGATACCATCCTTCTGCAAATGCCAGTGACAGCCTGTGAAGAAGAACTATTCACTTCCTGACTGGGGCTCAGCCTTGCATTTCAACACACTGGTGTTTCTGAACCAAAATAAACCGATCGGCAGCTTTGGGTGAACAGAAAGGGTGGGTTTACATTCTCTTTATTTTTAACTTCACTTTTCAAGTGTTTTTTTTACGTTAGCAACATACTTTTTTTGTTGGCATATATTTTTACCATGATCTGCTAAGGCAAATCTCATAAAATTACTGTGGTGTAAGTGACTTCTGTGTTGTAAACTATTTTTTGTCCCCTCATTTTAGTCATATGTAAATACATCATGTTAGACTATTTAGTAAATTCATATAATCCCTAGGAGAGCAAAAATGTCTTGTTCTATCCCTGAAGGACATCCAGTAGATATACTGATTTACTAATATGTCCCCTGACAAAAGGGCATTTTAGTTTCAGAGATGTCTTTGTAACTGAACACTTCTTTTACAGATTCATTCCCTTGATATTGCTTACATGCCATGGTTGAACAACAAAGCTTTCATCTACATCAAATTATTAAATAATGGGTAAAAAAGCAATAACATAAGAGAATCTAGACAATAAATTACAACAAACACAATGAAGAGAATTATAATGCATGATTTTACCTTTATTGAAACACACTTCAGGCTAACTTGATCAGCAAATATTTTGACAATTGCCATCCTCATCTACGATATTCATGCTGGAATGATTAGAGATGGATGAGAAAGTGAAGATCTTCACCAAAGGCATGAAAGAAAGAAATCCTTCCCAGTAGTTACCATTGGAAAGCTTGCTGTGAATGATCTATGAATCCATATTTTGATTGATCTGTAAGACACATAGGAATTTGTGCTGCACTCAGACATTAGACATTTGCGGGTTTACTTCAAGATAATGTGTAATTAATTCTAAATGAAGATTGTTAGTTTGTGTTTCTTAAGAGCTGGAGAAGTAGGATATAAATTAAAAAAAAAAAAAGTTTGAATGAAATGAACATAAGGAAAAAAATCTCAGGATGGCATTTCTGGTTTTCTGCTGTTGAGTTCAAATATGTCTGCTCAGAATTAATAATGTTGGCATAGGTAAGGGATCAAATGCCACCTGCACATAGGAATGACTAGAGCATGTCAGAAAAACTGTCAAGATATTCTCTCTGATCCTCTCTCTTTTCTCTCCCAACTCTTTCCTTTTCTTGTTCCCCATCTACTTTATTTTTCACCATTTTCTGCTGTTTGTAGATAGGAGCTTATGATAAATGTAGGTAATTCTTTTCTGCTCTATGACACAGCAAGAAAAGAACACACTCTAATCTCTTCTAAAATAAAGCCACTATGTAATAAGTTGTTCTGGAAAATATTTTTCTCTACTTCTGTAAATCTTTACCATAGGCTCTAATAGTGTTATTAATGATAATGGCAATACCATTGTTACTTGTTTTTTATCCTACAAAAATTTTGACTGTGTTAGACATTGTGCAAATATTTGACAAAAACTCAGGAAAGGTCTAATTTCAAATTTAAGTATGAAGGGATGGGCAACAATTTGCCATAGCAAAGAAATTAAAATATGGCAAAGTATAGTAAATTAAATTATCAGAGGAGGATCTTATTATTCTCTATCTGTGGCTGTTAGCATAGCACAGTCCATATAGATGTCACAGCAAGAGGGAGAATTTAGACACAGTATAGGTCAAGAAAGTTATTATCTGAGTATTTAAAAGGAAAATCTCACTAATATACTTGTCTGAACATCTTAAAGGCAGGAAAACAGCTGGGCATTGATTGACTGCTGACAATTGATATATTGCTCTAGGTAAAATTAAACTTTTCTGAGGCAAGAGCAGAGAGACCATAAATTGAAATGTGAGATAATAAAGGCCTGAAAAGGCAAAAGAAATGACAATGAAAATGCACATGATATGTAAAGAAATCGCAGTGCCTAAAGAAATAACACGTAACATCTCAGCAGTAATCTCCCATTGACAAGATGTTGATGGTGTTCACAGTATCTGTGAAATGAGGGAGCAGAGATTTCTTCAAATGAAATTTAGGAATTTGGTTTGACCATATATGCAAATTTTATCTCAGACACAGTGAGTCAGATTCAGAAAAGGAGAGGAAGAGAATGAATTTTTTCAAGTGAAAATGGTGGCAGAAAGAAATCCAGGATTCCAGAAAAAATCTTGGTGCAGAAATTTTGGGGATGCCTTGAGTAGAATTTAAAGATGCACTTGAAATGGTAGTAGAATTAGGATAGGACAAAAATATGGAACTTAATAGAAAGACAAAATTAACAATAAAATACTGTCTCATGGGCTCAAGGTCATCTAATGGACTAAGGAAAGCAAGGGTGGAATATTGATTCTGAACCTTGCCCAAGAGAAAGTTATGAAAGACATTGAAGACAGACATAGGTTTTTTTAATAGGATAAGTCAGCCTATGAAATTTTACTTCTGACATGAGAGGAGAAGAAAGAGCTTATGAGTTTTCAAATTTACCCAGAGGCAGCCAGAAACTATGATTTAAGTCAAAGAAAGAATGAAACATGATGAAAAAAATAATACCATTATATGTAATCTAATTCTACTGGAATAAAATTTCTACCCATTGTTCCTCCTGTTCCTAACCATATCTTGCTATAAGTGCCATTCCAAAGACACACTCCATGCTCTATCCTTTGCTGAAGATTTTCATGTCCTCTAAGGGAGTCAAAGTGGTTAGAACAGTTTATAAAGTCTGAATCTCAAAAATGTTACCATTTGAAGTAAAAGATATTTTATTTCAATGAGTTTGAAATCTCAAATTAAGATTACATATCAAAGAATTTGCTCTTGAAAGCTAAATATTTATTCAACTTCAATGATGGAGCTGTGAACTTTTGTTTCTAGAAGAAGGTGGTATATCTGTATGTCTTCCTCTCCCAGTTTTTTCATCATCTCAGAATCTGAAGGGCTGGAAATAGCTTTATTGATGATTGTGACTTGCTTGCCATTGTAGGGCTCTACAATGACTATGAGTGCTGAATACTTGGTCTTGTAATATTTCTGGGCAAAATGTCTCTATTTCCTGATTATTATTGCAAAGTATACATTACCTGCAAGTGCTCCAGCCCCATCAACCTTTGTGTTCTCCACAGAACTCACTCTGCTTTAATGATGCCTTTCGTGCACTGGGGGACCTAACCAGATGTAACACTCAGATGAGGAATAAACTCAGGATTGCTGGGGAGAGTGATACAATCCCTCTGTTTGTACTGATGGCCACTCTGCTCTTACTGCTTCCAAGCCCTGGTGATCCAGAGCCTTTTCTGCAGATTGGCTTCCCAGTCCCTCAGCACCCAACCTGCAGCACTTTCAGGGAGTCCCTGCGTTGTCCTTGGTGACTCGCTTGGAGCTCCTTTTGGAACTCCTGTTTTGGTATTCCTTGACAGCAGATGTCCTTTCAGTTTGGAGTTGTCTGCAAAACTTTTTAACAGGGAATCACTGCCCCCATGTCCTTGTTAAAAATATTTGAAACAGGTCAGGCCCCAGGACAGAGCATGTAGTATTCCACTTGTTCCTCACATCCAGAGTATGTCCCATTACCCTCAAAGCTCAAAAATTCTGTTTCCTCTACAAGAAGCATTTATAACTCTTTTTTTTTTAATTTACATATTTACACTCATGCAAATATTTAAAAGGTGAATATCAAGAGGATGCGATCAGATTCTTTTCAGTGGTGTTTAGTGACAGGACTAGGGGCAATGGACACAAACTGCAACATCAGGAGTTAATTTGAAGTAAAAAATCTTTACTTTGAAAGTGACAGAGCACTGGAATAGATTGCCCAAAGAAGTTGTGGAGTCTCCACCTCTAAAGATATTCAAAACCCACCTAGATACAATCCTCTGCAAACTGCTCTAAGTGAATTTGCTTTAGCTGGAGAACTGGCCTAGATGACCTCCTGAGGTTCATCCTGACTCCAGGCTTTCTGTGATTCTGTGATTTGTCTCATCTACATGACCTCTTACTTACTCATATTCACTTATATTCACTTATATATACTCATTATACTTACTCACTTGTATCTTGCTCCAGTTCATTTTCCTTAGAGATCTATCAGTAAATCTATTTTTTTTCATTTGCAATCTTCTTCTATTTCCACAGCACGTTGTTTTCACTTTTGGAAGACTACATGTTTCTATGTCCCTTGACCAACTTCCCAAATACACAGTGGCAGCAATGAGCTCTGAAGTATCTGTAGCCGAAAAAAATAACTGGGTCTTATAGGAGGATCACTACCTCCCTCTTTCCCTGCTCCCTACTCATTGTCTCATCTTCAAATGCATTTGTTGCAAAAGCTTTTCTATTTCACTTCAAGCCAAACTCTCTGAATGTCTTTAAGCTTGTAGAAGTCCCCAGAATTTTTTCATTCACTAGGTAGGTATAATTTGCAGTGATGTGAAAGTAGCTCCCCAGACTGTTTCCACACCTAGTACAAAATGGCCTTAAGCAATGCTTGAGCACTGCTCCCCTGGCTGCTCTGCTCCAGTGCAGTACTAACAGTGCTGACATTTGACTCTTGTCTGGCTGCAGCTCCCAGCTTGAGTGACACTTCTCAGCCATTTTCCAGGCCCTCTGGGACCTCAGACATGGGTGTGGTACCAGATCTTCTTTTAAGTACATTACTGCTACATTGGCATTTTATTGAAGCTATCAGCCTTCTCTCTTTGATGTGGAGATTCAGGATTTCATTACACAGCAACTCTAAATCTGTATCGTAAGCAGAGAGTGTTAAAGATGCTCTCATGCTCTATGCATTGAGTTAAAAAGGCAGAAGGGAGGGAGGAGGGAAAGGAGGGATGGGAAAATTTTATATTTTTACAGCATACTGTGAAAATGCATCCTGTAAACCTCAATAAAATGAAAATCAGAAACACCAAGCCCCACTTTGGTTAAGGATTGCATTTTTGTAGTGCTGAAAACTAAGCTTATTCAAGAAAAATAATGTCCTTTGTAAATTCCACTACTTGCAAAATGTAAAATATTTCAAATTCAGAGACACTTTTTTTTTTTTGTAAAGGAAGCAAATATATTTTAAGTAACTGTACTTTCAAGCCTGAGAGTGTTTTTCAGGACATTTGAGGAAGAGAAATTACAGCACTAGCAGCAGCTCATGAGAATCACAACAGGCAGTAATGCTAGGATAGTTAGAGCTCTGTCTCGTTGCTAGGTAGAAGCTGACCATCTTTGTGAAATTGTAAGGAATGCCACTTTTAGTTTATATTATTCCAGGCTGCACTTTTCTTCAGGCAATTATGTTTTAAGGGGAGAAAACTGGCTAAAAAATTGCCATAGTAAATCCTTTACATAACATTTAATGTTATATTCAACAGGGAAAAGATGGTAAATGTGAGTATCAAATACTCCAAATATTTATTTAGACATCACTTCTTTAAAGTATGCATGGCACACAGTGTATAAACCTTTGAAGTTTTCTATTTTTTTCTATCAGTCTCATGCACCGGGTAAATGAGCTCTGCAAAGACAACCAATTTTAAGACAAAAACATTAAAGCCTTAAAACTTTATTCATTGCATAAAACCAAAATAGAAGCACTCTTCAGTACATTTAGGAAGATTTTGTTTTATTTTTTCTTTCAGGCTTTTGTGATTGAAAAGATAATCAAACCAATCAATATTTTTCCTCTATAAACTACTAAGAGCTCAGTATGTTTTCATTAATACTATGTTTGTATGGAAAACAGAACACACACAGAAGACACTGCATGTTTAGATCGGATTGCTTTTTGTGTAATTATTTTTATCTAAGGAAAAAGCTTTTCTGGAAGAAATGCATACATGTGGCTGTAGGTGGCATAGCAGTATAATTCAATGCATTACCTCATGTAACATACTTTGAATATATTTTGTCTTCTATTTAGAGACAATGGGTGAAACATATAAAAATGCAAGAGAAATATATTTCCAGAGTTATTTTCCTGTAAGCTTTGTCACAGCTAGCAGAGAACTAGCTGTTTTGTAGGCAGTAAAAAGGGCAGTACAAGGGTAGTAAATGCAGCACATTTTATAGCATGATCATTGCCTCATTATAAAGAGTGAATTTCAATTTATTTTTTTTTTCAAAAATTAAATTCAATAAAAAAATGAACAATTTCATTTGCTACAGGGAAGGAACAATCCATATATACATAGACACATATATTTAAAATAATATTGTGTAGATAATATTTTCATGGCATTATTAAAATTAAAATTGTTATATAAATTAATCATAATAATGAACTCTATGTTACTTAAAGTAAGTAGAACTAATCTAGAACTTTTAGTAATTAGCTAAACAAATGCAGATCTAATATTGATGCATTATTTATTCAAGTGGATGCTCACAAATATTTCTATAGTCGCACAATTACATTTGAGGCATTCTGTTCAGCTGTTGCCTTTAATATTATCAGATTCACAAGGTTTTTGAAAATAGATTATGAATATCAGATTTAAAAAATTTAATAAGGGATCTCTTTTGCAGAGTTGTACATATATTCCATTTCAACTAGAGTAGAACTTTCAGCATCACTGATAATTCTACTTCTGAGGGCATCTGAGTTTAAAAAGGGGTAGGACTGTGTACTGAGTGCATCAGTCAGGCTGTTGGTAACAGAGGGTTGCAGAGTGGGTCTCTGCAAGGAGAAGACATGGTCTGCCCTTCTCTAGACACAGATGTTTCCAGCTGGCTTCAAGATGAACCCACCACAGGATACAGCTCAGTCCGTCAGCCAATCTGGTGCCAACTGTGAAAATGTACTTGTGCTGGTTTGAGATTGATTGACATTTTGGTGGGCAGGAAAATAGCCACCCCTGGAAGTGAGGTGTGCCTGTGGATTTCCCATGAGCCCAGTGCAACACTAATTGTGGGCCAAATTTAAAGACAGACAGGGAAATGAGCCAATCAAAAGTGAAATTTGTCTCAGTAGGATATACATTTGCACAGGACTGCCCGGGAATCATTTGCCTTCATTTCCAACCTTGAACAGGTACAAACGCCGGCTGTGCCCTTGGCCTGGCTTTCCCCCACAAGGCCACAGAGGCCTGCGGGAGGGAAAAGGCCGGGCCGAGCCGTGCCGGGAGCCCCTCCTGAGGGAGCTGTCCTGGCAGGTGGTGGGGAGGATGGAAAGGAAGAGCAATGCCCTGTGCCCTGGCCCAGTTTCC
>VXBU01008002.1:37834-91933 GCA_013400315.1 Bombycilla garrulus
TGAGAGATAACTGTTCCTTGGGATGAAGATGGAGCTGATGAGGAGAGTTTTTGTTTTGGACTAGGAAAAAGACATTCTTAAACTGCACCCTAAAAGCTGATACAGCCCATTGGCAGTTGTGAGAGGACTGTCCCATGGGGGGCGATGTTGCACAATGGCAAGACGCGGGCGAGCCATTTGTGAACCGTGTGGCCAAAAGAGGACTGGTATTCTTGTGGGGGATCTATGGCAAAGCAGGAGGGACTCTGCTCTTTCTGTTGGGTTGGGGAAATGATTGTTCAAGGGGTGGATTGACTGAAAATCGTAGGTTTTGTCTTTTCATGTGGTTCGGTGGGAGAGTGAACCGTAGGTGGGGGAGGAGGGATGTTTTGAAAGTTTCCTTCTGGTTTCTGTTTTTATTTTCTTTCTTTTTAGTGTTAGTTAATAAAGTTTCTTCTCTATGCTTTAAGTTTGGGTGATTGTGCTCTGTTTTTGGTCCTAGCTCACAGCAGAAATTGAGAAAAATATATTTTCCATGGGTGCACTGGCCCTTGGCCGTTGTCAAACCATGACAGTACTTAAAGGACAAAAGCACTACAGGGAGAGAGGAAAACCTAATGAAAACCTGCAGAGAGAACACAAATGTCAGAGAAGGAGGAGAAGGACGGTCTCCATGCCAGAGCAGGTGTTCTTTGCATCCTGTGGAGGACAAGCGCGAGGGCAGATTGATGTTCCTGAAGGAACTGCAACCCATGGAAAGTGCTTAAAAGAGCAGAAGAAAAGAATGAGGAGTGAAAGAGAGAAACCACCACGTTCTGACCACAGCCTACTTCTGTCCTTCGCTGTGCATTACTTCTCTGAAAGGACTGAGGGTAACATGCCACAATAGCAGGAGGAAAGGAGAAGAGTCTGGAATAAAGTCAAGCATGGGAAAGGGGGAGCAAAGTTGATTCCCATAATTTTTAATGTTTGGGTGGTTTTTTGTTTGTTTGTTTGTTTTAAATTTTAGTAAATATTATTTTCAAAATATCAGGTAATATATGTACTATTTCACATCTTGATCCCTTGATTTCTTTTTACTGCTCTTTCTCTTTCCTGCCCCAAACCTTCTGAGGTCAGCCAGAGAAAATGAGTGGCTGGGTGGGATTTTGGCTGCCACTTGGGGCCAACCCAGGAGGAGAAGGCAGAATGGGACAAAGCCTGAGCTATGGCAGCTCCAGAGGCATCAAATAGTGGATGTGAAAATGACAGATTCCTGCAGTTCTTGATAAGGAATTTCACAGTTGTCTTAAGTTTTCTCATACTATATCAATGTGTCAGTGATGGTAAATTTTCCTTATAGATATCCTTTGTCCTTAAAATGATGTAGCTCTTAGGCCTTAGGTCCCTTCTGTAATTAATCATTGATGACCTAGCTGCCTATCTTGGCTTAAATAGCTATGGTTACAGTTATCAATTTCAACTCAGACTACTAGGTCTACTTTGGACTCACAAACTGTGATTTTCAGCTCCTGGACAGAGGCACACAAAAAAATGACACTTTGGAGGTATAAGTTTTTGTAGCAGTAAGTATAAAACTGGATATAATATATAGAGAGGCCCTGCTGATTGTCATTTGTTGTATCAGATGGCCCTGATATCCTTCGCACAGCCACTACCAGAGGGGGTTTCTCCCATGTGACCTTTAAAAGTCCCTTCCAACCTAAACTGTTGTATGATTCTATAATACTAATAGTAGGATCTGACTGACAAAACTACTAGCAGTGGAAGCTGCCTAACAACAAGTATGTGGGGGGAAACCACATCCTCTACGTGTTAGTGGAATTTTTTTTCAGTTGTCTATTAAAGCTGATTTGACCCACTAGAAGAAAGATACACATATTTTAAAAAGGACATTTTAAACTATAAGTAATTTTTTTTTACATTTATTTTCAAATAGTTTTTAAACTATGGTTATACACAAACAGAAAAAATAAACCCAACTAAAGTATGAGCTAAAAAAACACAACACAATCTACATGTTAATACAAATCAAATTTTATTAGCAACCAGACTTTTTAAATCCAAAGAAATTTAAAAGGAAACAAAAAATATTACTAGAAAAATAACTGAATGCAACTAGCAGGAGTACTCTTGTAGAAAACAATAATAAAGTCATACGTAATTGAAGCCAGAATATTGTGCTTATTCTAGAATATCTAAAGAATACCTAGATTATCTACATCAAATCCCTTATTTGAACATTACAGCAAAATGCATAGAGTGAGATTTGAAAAAGTGTTCTTCAAATGGTATAAACTCTCAGCAGCCAATAACTATTTGTATCTGTCAGAAAAATTTAAAGCAGAATCAGCCAGAAAGTCAGCTAAAACCCAGCTGCCAGTGCTAGAAAAACAAAATTTGAAGTGCATTAATTTTCTCTTGTGCCTGCCAAGTTCAACTCTTTAGCAGTGACCACATCAGTCTTGGAATATAAAGAGGACTATACAGGTTAGAGAGCCTTATAATGTTCTTTCTTATTGACACCTACATAAAGATATTTTTCTAAGCATTTGCTGGTTTGCTGCTGTCTGGAAAATTCCTTCTTTTTTACATTTATACACAGTATCCATGTGCATGCTGGGTAGCATTCAGGTACAGATTTAAAGTTTTACAAGTTATGTGTGATCATGGTCACCAAAAAACTGTCAACTGTTGTTCCTTTCTCTACCTCAACAACTTTTCTACTGCATAATATGAACAAAACTGAAGAAAAATGCAGATGCACATTTTTCAATCTGTTTTTGTTTATAAAGAGAGTTGTTTTTGTTTTTTTTTTTCTCTGATTAATCAATTCCATGTGATTTCCTATGCAGGGGCAGTAACAATATCTGTTGTTAAAATTCCATACAGGTTCTCATTCCAATAATCACTTTTCAGTGGCTTCTAGTGTTATGAAACTGTTGCCTTTTCCTTTAAAACACATCAAGTTTCTCTTCTCTTTGAAAGGAAACTGTCTTGCAGTTGTTGGAAAAGTAGTTTAGCTACTTTTGAGAAAGAGGAATAATTCTCTCACATGTTAAAATAAGTATTTTTTAAAAATTCAGGAACTATTTGAGTTTTAAAATAAATGTTTACATTTGATAGCATACCTCCATAAGACTGCATTATGTTCAGGACTATAGTAGGGAAAGAAAAGTATGCTTGTTGACTGAATTTTTATGAGGCCATGAAAATAGCATTTGATTGCTGAAAAATGAATTGTAATAAACAAATTTCATAAGCTCTGTTATTTTGTCTGTCTCAGCTGTCTTGTGGAAGCATACTGAATCTATTAATGGATGAAGGAAAAATTCATATTTTTATACTCATGCATTCATCTTTCAGTAAAACTCATCAAACTCTCCGAGGATGTTGTAATTTACTCATATTTCACCCCAGCTAGCATCTACTCAAGGGATTTTGAGCTAGGATGACATAAATAATATTCCTTAGTTTCTGTAAGAGCAGAGGTACCCACACCCACTAAAACATCTAGGCTGAAGAAGACAGATGAGAAATAGAGTGAAAGTATTTTGACAATTTATCCAAGGCTTCAGAAAGATTCTGAACCTGCCATATTTGCTTTCATATAGACTCTGCATAAACAAATACCATGTGAAGAAATAAACTCCAGGACCATCAGTATTTTAGAAGATGCATATTTTTTTTATTCAGCAGTTGGTAGTTGGGGTGGGCCTTTTCTTTTAAACTGCTTTATTGGGAAGAAAGGGTTAAAAAGTGCAAGACTGGCAAGTCACTTAAGTGACACTGCAGCTGGGAAAAACTCTTGACAAGGCCATGTGAACAGCAGGTTGTCATGGACAGACCAGAACCATTGTTTTATTCCTCTGTCCAGGTGTGGCTTTGGGGATCCCTCAGCGTAAGGGTCAGCCCGAAGATCTCATTTTGCCTCCCGATCGTCGGGACAGAGACTGGGACAGACCCCACAAGACACAGCCTGGCCTGGCTGAGGGGGGAGATGTTTGCTGCTGCGGTACAGTGCTTTGGGCAGAACGGCTGTAGGTACAGTGTATACTGCCATGGTACAGCACATACCTGATGCTGATCAGCTACGGGCCTGCTCACAATAGGCCATAAATCTCCCTGCCTTTTGGCCAGAGGTCACTGGCCTTGCAAAAAAAACTTAAAAACTGTGACTCTCTGAAGGGACTCTTGAGATCTCCCCACGGAAGAGGACGCGTCTATTGCCTGGGCCACAAAGACTTCGTCTCGCCGTTGGTAGCTATATCCCATCTTCTCTCTCTTTCTCTCCCTACTTTGCTCTCTCTCTCTCTCTCCCCTCTATCGCATAACTGAGTTGATCAGCACTCAATAAAGTGCTTTGTTGTTTTGTTGAAATTATAGTCCCTTGCTGTTTGCCTCTTATTTTGCACCTCGAGATCCCTCAAACCATCACGATTTCTGCCTTAATGTTAAAGCCGATCATGACACTCAGTTAGAGAGGTAATGGAATAAATTTACTCTGTACTTTTCAGGTGTGAGTTTGTGCTTGTTCTGGCTACCTGTGTCAACACACACATGCTCATTAGCCACAGCTCTGCTTGTTTGTTGCTGTAAAATATCTTTCTAATGAATCAGAGCTCAGGAATGACAAAGAATCCATATCCAAAATATATCCATTTTCATGCCATATATCCAGAACAGTATTCTACAGACATTTCAATAACTTTTTCTGCTGGTGGTCCATTTGTTACTGGACTTGAGAAATGACATTTGCAGGAGTTCTCAGATTCCATCATTATTATGTTGTCTACATTTTACATGATATGCAAATCAACAACAAAATATAAAATGTACTGCCACTTTCACAGTCATTTTGGACCCTATTCTTCACTTTGCTCTTGGATTGTAAAAAATCATGTTCAGCATCTGAATTTTTGTGGCTGCATAGTCAAATTAGTAATTTTTAGTCTTTTAAACTATTTCAGTGGAAAATCAAGACTGCAGATAGTGCAATGGCTCGTGTTATTTAGTTAGCAATGGAGCTAAACTGGTTTTTCACTGTTCACATATTTTCAGCTCTTACAGTAAAATGTTTTCACTGAGGAAGTTAACCTGATTATTTTTCTTCCAGTGATTAGTATATTCATAAAAAATAGTCCCAAAAAATAATTGTGAATTCAAAACACTAATGTAAGGAAGGAGTTTTAGTTATTACCCTTTTCAGTAGATGCAGCACTGGTCTGGAGTTTACATACAAAGTTCACAATCTCTTTGCTCTGAAGGACTTGCATAAGAGCTGGTGTGTTATAGTACAAAAGTGTTTTGGAGCACAGTGTTTCCATTTGCCCTGTGCATTTCAGAACACAAAGGATGAATCATGGCACCATGAGGCCTTGCTTAGTCATGGCTGGTCTGTAATCAGAAGCAATATAGCCATGTCAGTGTGCGAAACACGGCAGAGAGTGACCTGTGACTGACCTCGAGCAGGCCAATGTCCATCACATTTACAGGGTGTCTGTTGAGGGCATGAGCCCAGACCCCAGGCAGTGACGGTGTGACAGTGACATGACCTTGTGTGAGCAGTGATCAGATATTGTACTGCTGGAGCCTTGCTGGAGCAGGGAGGCACCTGGGTCAGCCTCCTCACAACAGTGGGTCCGCAGCTGGCGTCTCTCCTCATGGGCTGGGATGCTGCCTAAGGCTGCTCCTGGGGAGCCCTTACCTGACTGGGTGTGTGATTGTGCATTCTGGGTTACACTTTCTAAAACCCTGAAAATTGTGAAGTCAGTTGGGCAGTATCAGTTCCATTTGCCATCACAAACTTGTAGTCAAGTGTTGGCAGAACTTTAATCAGTTTATCTGGTTTACCTGCTTTATAAAATAGATCTCATTTGAGTATATTATTTTTCTGAATTCTCTAGGATTCCACAATAGTCAGATGAGACAGACTTCCAGAAAATGCAGGAAGTGGTCATTTCATTTCCTCCCACAGAACACTTTAAAAACACAGGCCTAAATTCTTGTAGTAATGAAAGTATACAGAAGTCTAGAAAAGCAAAGAACAGTGAGAATAAACTCAGACAGAAGAGAAATCAGAAAAAATTGCTAATTTTCTTTCAGCAAAATTATAGTGTACCAGCTTTGTGGAGCATGCTCTATATTCACTACCTGAACATTGGGTACATTGCAAATTGAGGCACTTTTTACTTCTGAAAGAAAACCCTAGCCTGTATAATTATATTGTTATGAACAGATCTGGGGGTTTTGTTTGCTTTGTTGCTTATGGTGTTGTTGTTGCTGTTGTTTCCAGATGCAAGTGTGAATTTAAGTGTAAACAGTTACTGGCTGAGTGTGGTTAAGCTGGACACAGCTTACAGCATTCATGTTGGTGGCCTGGCAAGTTTGCCATTTAAGAGCCACAACCTTCTGTTGTCCCCCAAATGCAGTTCATAGCCCAGTAGTACTTCAGTGTTCCTCTGCAATTATGCCTGAATTCATATTATGCCCTGCAGGAGCTAAAACAAAATTAAGTTAGTGATAAAAATCCCAGAGTTCTTGATGTTTCTTTATTGATTTTTCTCTCCATTCTTCACTTTCTCTGTTCCCATTGCTGATGCGTCCTGACCCCATTTATTTATTAAATATGCCTGATTGTCATGACTAAGATAATATCTGCTTGAATTTACCCATGTCTCCCTGATGTACTGACATTCATGCTCTACTTCCTCTATATGAATTCCTTTAACAGGAGATAAAGATTCCATTTTAAGTATTGGTATCTATTACAGTTCTGCCCTTGGCTTTGTAAGTCACTAGGTTTTAAGTTTATTAAAAATTTATGTGAATTTCTGCATACAGTCCTTCTGTGTATACAAAACTACATTGTATGTGAATGGGCAACCTAGCTGCCACTGAATTAGCCCAGTTAACATCTCCTGAACCCCTGATCAAGGGAGCGCTATTCAGTGACTTGGCTTCAAACAAGAACCTGATATCAATTTTGTTTCAACAAGAAGAGCAGTCAAGTAACTATGGTGACATGTTGAACCTGGGCTTTCAGGGGAAAGAATTAAGTTCACCCGTTTAGGATGTCCAGATGACAGAAGTTGTCTGTTTTCTTATCAGGTTTTTTTAAGGGCTGTGGATGTTGTCTATTTGGACTTCAGCCAGGCCTTTGACACTGTCTCCCACAGCACACTCCTGGAAAAGCTGCAGCCCATGGCTTGGACAGGAGCACTCTTTGCTGGGTTAGGAACTGGCTGGATGGCCGAGCCCAGAGAGTGGTGGGGATGGTGCTGCATCCAGCTGGGGCCAGGAAGCAGTTCTAAACTAAAATAAAACCTACCTGTATATACCTATACCTATATATACCTATATACAAGTTCTAAAATAGAACCTACCTATATATTGCCGGAGACTTCCCTGTCACAGGTTCTCTAGCAGTGTACAAAAAGTCCTTTTCTCATCAGCTGTCTGAGCCGAAGAAGCACTCTGGAGTCCTTAGTTCGTGTTCTCAAGGCAGTTTATTAGTTCCTTATCAAAAGTAGATTCCTCTGTCCTGCCGAGGTCGACACAGCAAAACTTTCTGAGACACACTGTGTCCTGCACACTCTCTGCCCTGCACACTGTGTCCTGCAAGGGAGATCGAGGCACACTGTCTGTCTACTCTCTCTGTCTGCTCTCCGCTCTGCCCCCACCCCGGGTCAGCTCTATTCTTTTATACTATCGACTACGTATCCAATGTTTACCATTAATTTCCAATCCATGACCCTTACATTACATTGTCCAGCTCTCTGACAAACCAATCCAAAAGTGCCAACATCACCAAGAAGATGGAGGTTAGGAAGAAGAAGAAGAGATAACATGTCACGTGTAAGAATTCTCCATCTTGACTCCCCGACCCCCCTGTCCAGAATCTCAAACCCCCCTGGACATGGGTCCAAATCTTTCCCTTTTCATCTATAATTATTACTATTCTAGTCTTTAAACTCTGGTGACTTGCAATTCTTCTTATAATTTAGTAATTTGTCTCATGGATTAAAATCAAAGCCACAGGCATTCTCAGTATCAATCCAGGTTCTCTGACACCTCTGGCAAGGCTGAAAAGCCTCCTGAACAGGGTTTGGATCATTCTGAGATGCCATAGGAACCCCCTGGGTTCCAGCAGCTTGGAACACAAACCCTGTGAAGAATGACTGAGGGAGCTGGGGGTGTTTAGCCTGGAGAAAAGGAGACTCAGGGGTGACCTTATCATTCTCTACAACTTCCTGAAGGGTGGCTGTAGTGAGGTGGGGGCTTGTCTCTTTCTCTAGGCAGCAACTGACAGAACCAGGGGACACAGACTCAAGCTGTGCCAAGGGAAATATAGAAGATATTTCCTATGGATTTTAGGAAATAGTTTTTTACTGAAAGAGTGATAAAGTACTGGAATGGCTTGCCTGGGGAGGTGGTGGAGTCACCATCCCTGGATGTGTTTAAAAAAGATTGGATGTGGCACTCAGTGCCATGGTTTAGTTGAGGTGTTAGAGCATGGGTTGGACTCCATGATCTTGAAGGTCTCTTCCAACCTATTGATTCTGTGATTTTGTTATCTTTGATTTCTTTCACTTCACCAATCACAGTCGAAAGGTATTTTTAAGATAGCTTCTAGGTAATATCAAAGAACTGCCTAAAGGCTAATTTTTCCATTTTAAATTTTGTTGACTTTTGCTATAATTTTTATGTAAAAGATTTTTAAGACCTTTGAAAAATTTTTGCAAAGCTTTTTGAGAGCTGAACATGACAGCATTTTGTCTTTTCAGGCAGAGAAGTGGGACAACTGTGTCTTTCATTTTGCTTTCTGACTGCAGCACTAACTTTTTGAAGGAAATATCTAAGGTCATGAATTTCCTATCAGGTCTACAGACAGGATTTTAACTCATATTTCTGTTTTTACTAGTTGGATCCCACTGGGTTGTAAAGCTTGCTTTGTGTTTTTCTCAGACCCCCCAGTGGGAGCTGTTTAATTTTGATACCTAACTAACTCAGTAAGACAAAGAAAGGGGGGAAAATGGTGCCTTTGGGGCAGGGGTGGGATGAAGGGAAGGAAGAAATCTACTCCAAGGTGGTTAGGGCATTTACTTATAATAGAGTAGAGAGAGTTTCCAGTACTTATTGCGACAATATGTGATTACCTTTGGCTAGATATAAATTGCTTAGATAGGAAGTATGGAGGGTACAATTTCATCAACTCTATCATGAAACTGAAGAATGAAAGGGACAAACACCTCGGAAGAGCAATAACTTACTGCTTAAAATATTCTCTTGATCACTTAGAGTTAACCACATCCCCTTTAAGAAACATAAAGTAAGCTGCTGGGATAATAATGCCCTAGAACAACAACCCCCAAGGGAATACTCATTACCTGTGATTGGAAGACACTCAAATAAGACAGTGAAGAGAGTGACTCTTCAAGGACTTGCATAATTCAAATAATTGAGTAAGCTGTTATAGCACCATATTTTTTACCATCCTGACTGTTTCACACCAATGTTGGACAGACATTCACAAATAGCAGTCGTTAAAATAAAAAAAAAAATACATCTTGAGATAAAATAAATTTTCTTAACAGGATGGTTGATTAGTGCCCATATCACTATAGGAGTCTGCATCTTCATCTGGTTTGTATGACAGTCCCCAATCTGCTCTTCTGATAAATTCTTATAATCCAGTTGACCTGTGATCCTCCAGGACGTGCAATATTTATTTCTACTGATTATCTGAACTAAGTACAAAATACTTCCTAAATGTCCTTTAACTCTCTGGAAAAGATGTGACCTTTACTGCATCTTCAGGAATGGTTTTGTGTGGAAAGGTCTGTGGGGGAAGGAGAGGGCTACAAGGGTGCCTTCTGTAAGAAACCGCTTAAAGTTTCCCCCCATATCCAACAGAGGCAAGGCCAGCTGGCTACAAAATGGAACCACTGCTGGCCAGGGTTGAACCAATCAGCAAAACATTATGTATTTAAGAAAGGTAAAACATTCCTGCACAGCAATAACTGTGGCCAGAGAAGAGAGGAGTGAGAATGTGTGAGAGCAACAGCCCTGCAGATACCAAGGTCAGTGAAACAGGAGGGGCAGGAGGTGCTCCAGGAGCAGGAACTGAGATTCTTCTGCAGCCTGTGGTGCAGACCATGGTGAGGAGGCTGGCCCCCTACATCCCGTGGAGATCCCTGGAGGAGGAGAGATCCACCTGCAGCCTGGAGAGGCCCCAGTGCCAGAGCAGGTGGATACACAAGAGACTGTGGCCCCATGGGAGAGCTGTGCTGGAGCAGGCTCCAGGCAGTACCTGTGGATTTACAGAAAGAGGACGCCACACTGGAGTGGGTTTGCTGGAAGGACTTGTGACCCCAGGAGGCCCACGCTGGAGCAGGCTGTTCCTGAAAGACTGCACCACATGGGAGGGACCCACTCTGGAGCTGTTAATGAGGAACTGCTGCCCAAGGGAAGGACTCATGTTGGAGAAGTTTGTGGAGGACTGTCTCCTGTGGGAGGAACCCTACACTGGAACATGGAAAGATTTGAGGAGTTGTCTCTTCAGGGACAGGAGCAGAATTATATGATGAATTGATCACACGTCTCATTTGCACTGCTGTGAAGGAGCTGCTAGGGAAATCATGAGTGAAACTAAGCTCAGAAGGAAGGTAGAGATGGAGAGAAAGTTTCCTAAATTTGTGGTTATTTCTCATTATCCTACCCTGATTTGATTGGTAATAAATTAAATTAATTTTCCTGAGTGATGTTTGTTTTGCTTGTGATGGTAACTGGGGAGTGACCTCCCACTTTCCTTACCCTAAGCTTTTTGCTTTAACTCCCCATGCCATATGATGGCTGTGGCGGAGTAGATCAGGTGGACACCTGTCATGCAGCCACAATCTACAAGGTTTTATTGGATCACTACCTGAGTCATATTTCTATACAGTTTGATCAATTTTACAGGAGGAAATGATTGGGAGAGTGTCCAGAGGGAATTGCTATATACATTATCTGGGTTATAATCAATGCATTTAAGCTCACAAACTGGCCTATGGACAGTCTTGGGAGATTCTCTAGACCCTTCAAAATTCCCAGATGGAGAGCTTCTTGAAATAATCAGCCAAACACTTCATTTTATATGTGTCTTGGAGTTCAGTCAATAACCTGGTTTGACATGTATCTGCTGTTTCAAGCCAGTCCATTTTCACATCTGGGCACAGAATCTTGGCACATTCTCAGACTACCTAGGGAATTAAGGACTTGATACACTGGGTGTGAATATAGGCATAACTCTGATAAAGTTCTAACTGTAGAAATAACTTGATTTTTGTATTCAAATCTCTCTTAAAGCTTATAAACCTCAAAGCTTTTGCTACACTAAACTTGCTAGCTTTGGAAACAGCAATGAACCTCTTTCAGGGAGAGGATTTAAGCCTACAAGGCACCCAGTTACATTGTGAAACATAAAATTTCATCACTTGTCCTTCAAAACATCTCTCAAAAGTATTTGACTGTGTATTGCTTATAAATGCAGTAAGTACTAGCTGTGATTTTAGTTACCTCTTAGGTAACTTAAAATGACACTGACACTTTTTTTATATCTTTGCCAGGACTCAGTGACATAAGTTTTATAGTAGATCTGTCAACAAATAGCTTCCTTTTTATCACCATTGTATGTTCTTTTGGGTGTTACTTGCTGATAGGTTTGCCACTCATCTTCTTGGACCCTTTTGAATGGAATAATCAAGTGCACCTTTTTCTAAGTAAAATGTACATCTTTGAAGATGCAGTTTATTTCCTTTCACCATTATTTGCTCTACCAGGGAGCATAGGAACTCAGAAAAGATGCTTGTCTTTGTTTCTCTTGCTATTGTTTTGTTCTTGTTCAGTGACATGAACAAATAATAGTATGAAAGCCCTAAGGGATAGACACAATATGCAGTATTCAATCTGCAGAGAAAAATCAGTTCAAGAGCAGCACAATTAAATTAATAATGCTGCTTACATGATGTACCAAAAGAATCCAGCAGATAAGATTTAAAAGTTTCAATATCTTCTAATGCATATAACCATCGCTAGTTAATGTAGCTGACTTCCTTTGTAAGGCAGTCTGAATATTGCTTCTGAATTCTGAATTGAGTAACCATCAATAAGGGAAACCTGTACTTTTTCTTTCTTACACATTGGATTTTATCATATTCACCTGTCCCCCCTCCTTCCGAAAGGTCCCGTACAAAACACCTTGAATTCTCATTTAGTAGCTTTGCTAACAGGCTTTATTTTTTGGTATACCACTTTCTATATTTATTTTCTTCTTATATATAAGACAAACATTTATTAATCTTTTACATATGAGGCAAAACGTTATTCTGTTTTGCTTTTCTTGTATTTCTTCTTTACATTTTATTATTTCTTATGGTCTCTTTCCTATTTCTTTTCCATTTTAGTGCCACCCTGAGATTAGCTCAGTTGGTTTAAGTATGGTGCTAATAATATCAAGGTGATGAGTTCAATTCTTGTTACAGGCCATTTATTTAAGATTTGAACTTGATGATCCTTGTGGGTCTTTTCAACTCAGGATATTCTGTGGAACCTTATCAACACTTTCTGTGAATCTTTACTTTGCTCATCTCCTGGTTTCTCATATTTGTGTTTTCATTTGAACTACCACAGCCATTTGTGCAACAAAGTTAATTCTATTTGAAAATAGGGGCTTGACATGGGTCATCGATATGATGGAAAAGGTTTTTTTAATTGGACAGTTCAATACTGTCATTATTGATTTTCTAATCTGTTTCTGCAAGAATTTTTCTAATTTTATGCTTCAAATTTGTATTTGACAGTGTAAGATAACTTCAGGGAAAGAGATCTCTTGCAACCCAAAGCCTCTTAGCACAGATAACCAGATACCCATGTCAGGTAATCCTTCTCATAAACTTTTCTGTCTTTCTCACATAGCCAATTTCATTTTGTTCATATTCAGTTTCATTGCCCCTTGTTAGAAAAAGTGACAACCCACATGCGGTATTTGTTCTTTATTTTTATTAAATTTCCTCTTAGGGCAAAATGTACCAAAACCTGTGGGAGTTTAGAATGTATTTACTGGATATAACACAGAAAACCAGCACCTGCTTGTGAGTTTTAATTTTCAGTAATCTTGTCTGCCTGTTTTAACATCCAGCGCAAATTTTCTTTTCTACAAGGTGTCATAGCTATTAGGTTTGGCCTAATGCTAATTTAAACTGTATTATATTCCATTTATTTTTTTGAGTTTCGTTAGACAAATACTGTTTTTAATTTTCTTTTCCTTCCCATCTTAACTCCATTCCATTGGTCCCTGCTAGCGCAGCAATTTCCATTGACAACACATTCAACAATATATGCCTAAGTGTGTAAAAGTGAAATTATTGCAATTATCATTTGCCACATCAGACATCAATACTTCAATGAAAATTTCTTCGCTAAATCAGTAACCATCTTGAATTTATTCTTACTTTTCTAAGGTTTTGTATTAGGGATTGTTTTATTGTATTATTTTGCTATGATTATTTCCAATACATTTTAATTTGAAAAATCATTAAGTAGGCCTCTTCATTTAAATGTTTATTTATTGGAATGATACATAACAGTTTATCACTAAAAATAATATAATTTTACACACACTATATGGCTTTTTCTTTTTCCAAAGCCTAAGGGGATTTCCTTTACACATTTGTCTCAAAATGTTTCCTAGGCCATGGAAATTTAATAACTAGGTTATTACAAGGAAGATATCTTGTAATAGAGAGTTTTTATCTTTCTTAGTCATGTCTCTTTTTGCACATTGAAAATTATAAACAAGTAGGCTGGTGGAGTTAGAGGAAGATTTCTTGGAGGTGATACAAATGAACAGTTGTACTGAAGAGTTATATTTCCAAATACATAATTCACTTAACTAAGATAAAAGGGCATTTTGGAATTTAAGAATTGAAATTACAAAGAGTTCTGTTACTTATTGAGAGATAGTAAATTTTTTTGGTGTTGTGTTGAAAAATGTGGTGAGATATTCATATTACAGTACATAATGCATACTATGCACACTAGAAAATGTACTACTGTAAAAGACAAGAAAATATATTTCAGAAATATGTTGTTTACAAGTTGATTTATGGGCTTGTTTAGGGATTACCTGGGGAATTTTTGTCAGAATCAAGAAATAATTTAAACAGTTCTTCATCTCCAAATCCACTAGGTGCTTTTCTTAGTTCAACATTTCAAAGCATCAAAATCACATTATTCAAAGAGCATTTTATCTCTTTTCTACTTTTCTGCTGTAGCAGTTAAAAAAACTGAGTTCCCTATTAGGTTACAACAGAGAATTACATAATGTCAGGGAGGTCATTAAAAAATGGCTCTGAAATTCCATTTTTCATTGCTGTTCTTAAGAATGGGGTTGTTTTCGTCAAGAAGGAAAGGAAACAGAGGGTAAAATCAGAACCTGAGAAAGACAAGGAAAGTTAGCTAATTTCCCCTACAGACCCACTATTTAAATGTCTTAAGGAAGTCAGGTTGAAAGCTGAAAGAGTCAGAGAACTGATATAATCAGAATATCCTGTAGAAAAGGAGCCCAGAGGACTATAAAAGCTAGAAAAAAAGGAACTTGCTGGAAAAGAAAATAAGAATGTCAGATTAAGATTGTATTATTTTTCCTGAAGTGTAGTTACATGATGTGAATCAAATTAATGACAGTTTATCTTTGCAGCATGAAATAAAGATTTCTGAAGGCAGTGAAGGAAACTGAGTGCAATGCTATTATTTCTTGAGTTTCTGCACAGAAATATGAGGCACCATAAGACAGATTTAAAACTTCAGAGACTAATTAGATCTTCAGTAGAACTTCTCACGCTGTGCTTATTTTTAAATCATCAGTGTTTTACATCTAAGGAATAAAGCAATATCTTTTTTTATTTGTTTGTTTGAGCTAAGTATACTAATAGCTTTAAAGCATCTGGGAAGCAAAAGTACTTGCTGCTAAGATTTCATTGATTCTATGTTTAACCCAGCTAAACTGTTTTCTAATTTTAATTCCAATAAGAACATTAAGATTGCAAAAATCAAACCCTCAGATTCAGGAAATGTCAGAATTAAGATTGCCCATGCAAATTTTATTTGCTAACCTTTGTGAGCATACATTGTGATATAATTTTTAATTTTTTTGATACAATCTTTAGTTCTTCCACAGGAAACCTGCCTCACTCAGGGCACATGCTTATACCTTAGACAGTTTTTCAATATTTCCCTTTCTCTTATCATTCAGTATGGCTCTGGAGTTTATTTACCCCATGTTATCTTAACTCTGCATGGAAACATGGTTATTGACATCTTGATTTTTTATAGATTTCATTACCAGAACATCTAGTACTTCTAAAGCATTAATCAATTTGTCTTCACAATAATATTTTTATCAATTTTGTAATGGTGCATCTATTTCATTTTGTCCCTTACCTTCTTGTCCTCCCCAGTCATTCCACCTTTTTTGCTTTGATTCTCCCACATACTTACTCCCTTCTGCTCCAGTTTTCTTATCTCCCTCCTCACCACAGGACACTCTCATGCTACTTCTTCTCCATTCTTACTCTCTGAGTGTCAGGCTGTTCTCTTCTTCCCCTCCAGGCCACATAGCTCTACTTTGTTCACTTCTCTCTTCCTCATTCCACAGACACACTCCTCACTGTCAGCACAGTAGCTCTCCTGGTTGTCTTTATGAATGTTGTCTTCTATCATGGCATTTTGAAAGCCAGATTCATATTCGGAAGCAAAGTCTTGGCCAAATTCCGCGATGTAAAACAGATACCATTTTCAGCGAATTTCATTGGCAAAATTTAGCAGACCTCTACAGTTTTTTTAAACATGCATAAGGCAATTTTAGGAAGTGAGAAAATCAGGAAAAAAATGAGGACACCAAAAGACATAATCTGCTGGATGATGGAAGGTGTTCCCAAATTAGCATTAGTACAAACACATACAGTGAGTAGTCCCATGTCTCAAGATGCACTTGTAGCCAGGTGCCTTAGGCAGCCCTACTTCTTTCGGGCTCAAACTGCTTCCAGACATCCAGTGAAGCTCAAACCCGTTGCCACAAAGCAGGAAAAGTAGAATTCCTCAGGTAAACAACAGTATTTTGTAAAAAATCATTATCAGTCCTTCAAGCTTTGTCTCAGAAAAAATGCATGTGTTTTGATGGATAAATTTCAAATAACTGAATATAGAACAGTTCAGGTTAATGTTCTTAAATTTTGGTAATTTTATGGCAAGCATAAATACTGAAAATTTTCCAGAAATTTAAACAGAGGTGTTATTTCCAAGCCTGCATCTCATCATCTCATGCAAGTCTGAATATGATTTCACATGTAGAATTATATTAGTTATATAAGTTCTTCATAATATATTCCTGTCAACCATGAATTCTAAGCATTTATGTGATAGTATTCTAGAGTAAGACCTGTAACAGAAACTGAATAGAATTGAGAGACCAGGACTAGAGAGAAAGTGTTGGAGAGAAAAAAAGAAAGAAAAGAAAGAAAAGAAAGAAAAGGAAGGAAGGGANTTCTTTCCAGGCATCTCCATTGGACTGACAGGAACAGTACAGATTGTGCTCAGCCTTGAGCCTGACCCAGTCACAGATATTTTAGGTCTTACGCAGAAGGGGGAAACCATATTATTATTATTCAGATTCACTAGGGAGAGTTTTCTTGAATAAAAGTGTGGAAGGAACGTTACGCTTTTCAGTCAGCCCAGAATGAACTAAAGAGCCTTTGCACTACAGCACCAAACATTGCACATGCAGTTTTTGAGTGATATTCTCCCAAACCAGTGCATTTCAGTTACATCTCTAAATATATATTCTGTTGGGAAAAATAATAATAATTAAAAAAAAAAAAAAAAAAGGGAAAAGGAAGGATACCATATACTAGCAGTGTAGTTTTTCCACAGTTCTAATTAGTAAGTTCCATCTTACTCAAATCTTGGAAGAGCAAGCATATACCACTGGATTATCTGTGGAGTACAGAAATCGTGAACTGTAGACTGGATCCTTTCACCCTATTTTGTCTTCTGGATGATATTTTAATCTTAACCTTTTTTATTACTACAGTGATTTCAAAATTTATTTCTTAGACTGAAGAAATAGATTTTCAAATATTTATACAAATTTATACTTTTATACATATTTATACAGAGCAAGTGACCTAGGAATCAAAAATACCCCAAATTATAGGATGCACAATTAAAAGACCTTAAAAATACCCTTACTTTAATAGAAAGATGAATATAGAACAAGAGCATAAGACAAGGGGAAGGGAAAAGGTCGGTGTTAGTCTCAATATCCAACTTGAGAAATTGGTCATCTTGGAAATTTCAGTCCTTTGTAATTCCGAGAGTAATATGAGAAGGTTTTATTGGAGTTGTAAATCTGATAGATATCTTATGAATATAGAATTAATCAAAGAGTCATAAGTAATATGTGTTTAAATTAATCAAATGAAACTTTTAGAAATTCCTTACTGGCTGATGAAATAATCAAATTCAACCACTGTAAATGGCTATTTATCTTTATGGGACAGGACATTAACTGAAAAGGCTCACTCAGAAAATGAGTCACACTCAGATTAGTAACACTCTACCTTAGACTTTTTCTGTACCAGGAAAGTTTTTCTTTAGTATTTTTGGCCACTGTGAACAGAAAAAGCCTTCCGCAAAATTTGCTTGAAACTGACATGATATATTAGGGCTTAAGAGTCTCAAAAACGTATTACAGGATTACTACAGATGAAATCTAAATAATGAACCAAAAGAATTTTTCTCTTTACCAATTGAGTATATAGATAATCAATGCTCTACATATGAAAAAATTTAGTATGAAAACCTGTTAGAAAAATATATTTACTGTATACTAATACTGTGCAATTTAGGAGGTCTCCACTGAATTTTCTAACCCTTTAACATAATTTTAATAAAGACTTCTATGAATTCCCCATTCCAGTCTTTTGCTAATTAACTCTGAGCAAATGACACAGAGATCAGAAGAGAATATTCAATTACAAAGGAAGCAATCCTTACAACTTTGTTGTGCCTTATGGAACATGAATAACATTTCAACCAAGTCAGATCTATGAAAGTCACCTTGCACAGGCCGAGCATCAGGAATAAAGCACGAACTACAACCTTTGAAAAACAGAGTATAATTGAAAAATAACATCCTCCAGGTAATATTTTTGTATCAATATATTTTCTGATATAGGCAGAGTGATACTGTTTTAAGGCAGCCTTTAAAATTGCAAAGGAATGTGGATAGGTATTTCCTGATGTCTTTAAGTTTCTTCGCAAAGTTAGACTTAGACTATTCCCACGGTCTTATGCCAGAAGGAAGTCATGTTAGCCAGGACAGTACTTCTGCAAAAGTTTTGATAGTCCAAAGTAAGACTGATCCAAGATATTCTTAATTTCCATATCAACAAAACTAGGGAAAATAATTTTTATTCTTCTATAGTAAATCTCAACAACCAATTTAACTATTTAACTAGAAATATTTATATAGTTCTCTTCATATTTGCTATAAAGTTCACTGTGTTTTTCATTAAGGTGGAATAGCAAAATAAAACTAGTTGCCAAAATAATAATAATAAAAACCTCTTTATTGCTAAATGGGCATTAAACACTTTTCTACTTCATTGCTGTGATTTAGATATTCCTTATCTTGTTGCCCTTTCTCACAACACCTTATCTAGAATGTTTCAGAAATTGCCAATAAATTATCCTTTTCCCTCTTTCTTTTCAATGTTTCAAATGCTGCAACATTCTAACTGAAGATATAATAAAAAAGAACTTTTTCACCATTAGAGCTCAGTTTATTAATATAAAATGCATTTTTCCCCAAAGTATCAGTCTTATAAATTCTACTGAGTCAAATATATTTTTTTCCTTTTCGCCAACCCTTTATTCTCTAATTCTATTGCTATTAAGAAAGAGTTCATGCAAGCAAAATTAGACTCTAATTTACACATTCCAAAATTCTGTTTTGGAAGACAACCACAAGTTGATATTGCTTCCAATAATAAATTATGTTTTCTTCATTACAATTTTAAAATATAGATAAATAGGACATAAATTCCTTTTTTTTAAAGTGCAATTGACCAATTTAGAATTAGATTATTTTTAACACATTGTATTATATTTAAATAATTTGGTCAACCTTTTAAGTTTTTAGGTTAACATATTACATAAATCTAATAAACTCTGTCAGTAATTTGCTTATAAAAATTATCAATTTTAACAGAAAATCTGAGAGCATCTATATGAACATTTTAATTCTGACTTAAACTTCTCATCTTGGAGCTAGTATTAAATTTTAGATTGTTTTGTAAGTAATATTCTAATCTCATGATATACAGTGTCTAAGTTACTTTCATTAATATTAGGGATTTTTTTAATTCTTGGAGAAGTTCTTTTCAGTTGCTTTGAAAAAAAAAATAAATTTCCTCAATTGTTCATATTTCCAGTTATCAGCCTTCCAGGACACTTAGAAGTATAAACCCCCCAAATCACTAACAGATGCCACAATGCAAAATGAAATAAAATGGAAACATAAGAAACCAAAATTTTACTGTAAAATATGAAAATCAGCATTTTATCCTTTTCCCTTCTACATGTCATATGTACAAACAAAAATGAGGGAAAAGCCCTGTTCATCAAGTCCATTGTAACACTATGATATAGAGTAGGTGCATTTTTGAAACACTCCAGGATAGTGATATCTCACCTTTGGACAAGTGGAAGAGAGTTTGGATATAATACATACATTGGAAAAGTTACTTATGAAAGGTGTTTTATCAGTGCAACATGTCTGTATCCTATGTAAAAAATCTTACTTTGAATTTTCTTTCATTTATTGGTATCAACATAATATGTCTGAAGAACAAGAACAATTGGTTTTTTATCTGTCTTAACAGTAGCACCTACTAGTTGCTGTTGACATAAACAGTGTGCCAAGTCCACTACAAGCACAGAAAGAAACGTCAGTCCTTTCCACAAAGGTTTACACTCATATTATAAAACAGAAGATAACCCATGAAATACTGCTAAAAATACTTTGTCTAGAATTTTAAAATATTTTTCTTTCCTCCTACTAAATGGTGAAATAAAAGGTTAATAAAGAGAACTCTATTATTATTGTTGATACTAGTTATTTTTATTTTCATTATAACTACTGCTTCTCCTACTGCTACAGCTACTACTATTTAAGCCTTTATATAGCAGCTCACTAAAATGGACATTTATTGCAAGCAAGGAACTGTTGCACATCAATAGTAACACATTAGCAATAATTTGTGTCCACCTCACCCACAGAAGGAAATAGATTTCTTATATATGTTATGTCTGTTCTGCTGCTGATTGGAAAAGCAGATTCTGGGTTCTTCAGAAGTAGCAGCATGGCATATATTGATCAGTATGCCATGGTTTAAATGTTGACAAAGGTGTGTTTTGAATGCTTTAGTTCATGCTGCTAGTGGGACAGTTTTAGTATCAAGGCAGTTGTATATTTGTACGTAGAGAAGGTAAATTGACATTTATAAAGGTATCTCTAAGTAAAATTGGAGCATACTCACTGGAATAATTTCTGTGGCCACTAACATTTTAAGTGCACTCCGCTGCCTCTGGGTCAGGCAGAGACTTCAATTATCCAACTATTAACTTTTCTAGCAGATATAAACAGACTTTAAAGTAAATTGTTAGTCAATTTGATAGTGTCTGTCCAGATACATTATGATAATTTGTTCTTTTCTTACTCTGTTCTTCCAGACTTGAGGTCATGAACTGAGCCTTATTAAAATGAATCCCAGAAGCAGAAAGACTTGCCCTTATGCCATTGTCTAATAAAAGCATTGTTTAACCTACAAACTATTCCTGATTTTACCTACTTTAAATTAGCATGATTACCTGACTGCTTTATTTGATTTGTTCCTTCTTTTTGTCTGATCTTCACTATAATAAGCTACAGGAAATATTAATTCCTGTTTAAATAAAAAACAACATTTGCTTTTACCCATCTACCAAACTTGGAAATCTTTAATCTCCAGAAAGTTTGCAGAGCTTAGTCTATTGGATTCCAGCTCCTGACAGAAATAGATGACAGAGTTATTCCTCAGTTTATTGTAAAACTTATTGTAATAACTATGTACCTACTGAGCAAAAGTAAGGAATGCTGCTTAAAGAGGTTACTGGGGATCTTGGTGCTGCCACTGATATTTCTGAGCTGAAAATTTGCTAGCTTACAAACTTCTGAAGAAATAAGTTGGAGAAAGAGTAGGATCTCAAAGAGGAAACTGTTGCAGTCACAGGAAAGATTATGAATTTATTTCTTCTTTTACAGAAAAAAAACCTATTCAACTTTTCCCAGACATGATTTAGTCAATCAACAGGAGCATAGGGAACAGTAATGTTTAAAGCAGTAACTTTGTAAATGGTGGAGAAAGTGCTGTAATCTTCTTCTAGGTCACACCAAAAGACAAGAAGTAAAATACAAGCAGATCTTTCAAGAGCTACATCTGACAGAACCTCCTGGTCAGGAGTGGATAATAATTAAAAGGTGGGTAAACCCACAGAATCTCATCAGATCTTGTGCTAGAGTACATATATTGCTTTTCAGTATCCCAGAATCAAGATGAAAACTCACAGCAGGCAGGCTGAAAGGATCTAGGAGAGCAGGAGAAGAGTATGGGTTCATGGCAGGCAAAAATTTAGACTTCACAGGTTTGGGCATGACACAAGCTGAGACAGAAACAGGAGGTGATGAATGAGCACACCAACTTCTGTGCAAGAGATGTTGATTTGAAGATAAGCACAGCTGACAGCTTTTATGGATGCGAACAGTACATTCAGAAATTAATTCCTGTGTTAGATATAAGAATTACTATGTATATTAGGAAGGACAGTACTAAAAAGAGGAACAAAATACTATATTTGGGAATGTAAGTGGATGGGAAAAAAAATATCAAATGAAAACAAATAGGATAAAAATGTCTGAAAACATCTGAAATAGAAAAAGTATTAACCTTCCTATGGATATATGCAAATAACCAAGAGGTTAATGATAATTTAGCTTTATTATAAGTTTTGGGATATGATAATCTTGTTTAGGATGCCTTAGTAATTACTACGGGACCAATTCTTACTTTCTTAGTCAGAGGGAACAATGCTCTTCCCTTTGAAGAGTCTTGGTAAGGCCAGGTCCTTCACAGGTCTGTTGAACTCAATTATATTTTATTCCAGCTGAAGCAATATACCTGCACTTTTGAATTTTTTCTTACAATATTTCTTTGAGCATGGGTTTAAAATTAATTGGGATTCACTTGCACACGAGTAGTCTTGCAAAGACTGAAAAGTGAAGAAAAGTCTACATTATTAATTAACAAAAAGAAAAGAAATATTAAGATAATGAAGCTACATGGTGCAAAACGCAAGGAACAAGGATTGATCACAGCCTTTATGAATGATGTTTAAGAGGATATTCACTAACATCAGATTTTCTTTCCGGTAATACACCTAGCATGGTGAATAAACAGCAGCTTGAAGGGAAGCAGAAATGTTTGTTTATGTTCCTATTGTGTACCAGTGTTAAGTCATTGAATGAAGGAAAAAAAAATCCAAGAAATCAGGAATGGCCAGAACCCTAGAATAATTTAGAAACTTAAGATAACTTATATCAGCTGAAGTAATCCATATTTGTGTAGGTGAAATAAAATGTTTTAGAATAAAAGAAGTATAATAGAAAACTACAGTGTTACTTTCCTAAAATGCAAAGGTTTGGCTGGTAGTGCTGCTGTGATAAATACACTCCTCTTCTGGCTGTGGAGCTGTCTTTCTGTGGAGTTTGAGGCAGAAATGGGGCAGGGAGGTTGGAGGAAGCAATCAGGCTGTGAATGAAGGCTGCAGAGTTTGAATCTTATTTTCTTCCCCCTCAAGGCATCTATTTTTATTTCTCATTTACTCGTCTAGTGCCTCAGAGAAAGTGCAGACAGTATGCTTAGTATATCAAAGCACGATCTGTCTGTGTTTTAATAATTACACTGTCTCTTGTAAAATAACTTTACAGTCGATTACCAGATTCTGCCTTCAGACAGCTCCGCTTTGCTCCTTCATGTAGAACTTTCACATTTTGGTGGGAATGGCTCCATGTCACAGCGATGCCCCTCACTTACTGCAACAGGGAGCATTAATAACTTCAGAGGTCAAACCTATGATACTTTCTCAGTCTGCTTTAAATGTGAAATCCCAAATAAGACATTGATCCTGACTCCGAAGAGCATTTTGCAGTCTGAGGGCCAAATTTCAGCCTAATCTTTCTAATCATCTAAACACCAGGTTCCCTGACAACAGCAAAGCTCACAACAAATGTCAAAGACTGACAGGGGCAAGGGATCTTCCCTGTCAAAAAACCCAAAAAAACCACAACCAGATAAAAATAAATGCAAATTAATGAAGACATGATGCTCCTATATGCTGACAGTATCTTCTTTAGAGCAAACTCTACAGCTCCATACTTACAGCAAGAATTTTATTATCATTATGGCACTGTTTTATTGCTCTCTTTATTATGTGTCTTCACTATTTTTTTGCTACCTAAATAGGGAAAACTAAGGAATTTAGTCACTGAATTATGACAGCACAGATCATCTCCCAGATCACAACTCTACAAGTGTTGAATAAATTCACTCTGCTATAAAAGCAAGTTATCTTGTTTAAATGTATTATCTTTGATGCTGCAGTATTTCAGGAATATACTCACAGGGAAAGGATTCTCGTATTTTTTGTCAATTTGGAATCTAAGTATTTATGGAAAAGCACGATTTATGCATCATGTGCTTATAAATGTGAAAATGCCAATGCATTTACATTCTTCAAATGTAAAAAAAATGCAGGCAAAATTTCACTGGGTTAGATAATTTCATTGACATATGCAATGTAAGAAGCAGTTTACTCACAGGACTGAACACTGTGAAGTGTAGATTTAGGAAATATCAGGAACATCAATCAGCATAATTTCTTTTAATTCCATTCTTAAGAAAAATAGAGCTAAAATGTATTAGTTCAGCACTAAGGCCAAATGTTATAAGGCACATTAAAAACATTTAAAGAAAATAATAAAGCTGAATAAAAACTACCCAAACTAACCAAACCCACAAAACAGTAATTTGTTTTAAATCACCTGTGACAGAACAAAAAGATATTTTTACAACCAAAACATTAAAAGATGAGAATGCTACCCATATATACTTAATCAGGATAAAATATTTGTAGAATCATATGAAGCCATTTTACTCTTTCTCGCACACTTTTAATTGGGAAGATGTTAAATATGTTACTATACTCAGAAAGAAGGTGGATGATGGTGGAACTATCATTAAGTGCAGAGCATGTTGCATTTTCCCACCAAAAAATACTTATATGTCACTTCTGGCTCCTAGAGTGATGGTCCTTCTTTTTGTCTTCTTAGTGCTGCCATAAAATGGTGACAGAATAGTAATAATAACTAATAGTAGTCGTTTGAACTGACATCTGTCACATTTGCTGCATAGCTGCTCCTCTGAGTTTTCCGTAAGGACTGGGTTTGACCAACGTAAGCTTTTTGCTCCCCTTTATATATTCCTAAGATTACTTAGCTTTCTGTATTTGAATTAGTATCTTGTATTTGCAAGATAAGTATACATTTAGATACCAGATGAGAAAACAGATTGATTTGGATATGGCCAGTGAAGATAATGTTGTTAAGAACACAGACCCTCCAAAATACCTGCTCTGTAAACAAGAGAACAGCTCAGGAATCTTGCTGCTCTTTGAGTATTTATAGCAAGTTACTCTCTCAGTGTCTCACCAGGGCCCTTTGCCTGTGCTTCTCAAACCCCAGCCCCTTTCCCGGCTAGCCATGCCAGCGTTAACTTCCAAACTCCATGACAGCTGGAGCACATGGCCAGCGTGGTTTTATGAAACTGTATGTAATACTGGCAAATATATATAAAGGTACCATTTCTGTATCAGTAAAAGACATTAATTCTTGATGTAGTATTTCAGTATCCCATTAAATTTAATTGCCTTAGTTTCTTTGGGGATTTTCCCCCTTTGGAGGGGGAAGAGGTCTACTGTTAGGTTACATATACAAATTCCTGCTATAGAAACTATTTTTTGAGAAAAATCAGCAGAAAGCAGATTGTTAGTTAGCTGTCTGCTTTCTCTGATTTCAGCTTTTCTTCTGTTTTGGCTTTTGCCATTTGTCAGACAAAGAGAATTTCTTTTAATTTTAAAAGTCAGGTTGCAATTTCAATGCAGTCCGGTAGAAGCAATTACATACACACGTTCCATACATCAAAAAACAGTCTGAAAAATTTTGTACTTGGGAAAAAATTGAGATAAAAACAATAGCAAAAGGAATCAAAATGCAGCCTTTACATTAGACATGCAGAGAAACTGTTGTGAGTCCTCTATGTCAGAGGAAAATGGAAGAACTTAAAAAATAAAATTTTAAAAATATCAATTTTCCCCAATAATTCTGCAGACTTGCAACTTGCCTTAAACAAGACTTAAGCAGATTTCAGTTGTCCAAATCTGACATTATTATTCAAAAACAATGCTAAAAGCAAATGACATCAAAATTCTTCCAGCACAGTTGGCTACAGACTTTGTTCTGCACTTCTAACACTAGTGCCCTAACCAAAGCATCTTAATTAAGATGTTAGTAGCTCTGGGCTCCTTTGCAATCTAAAGAGACAAGGATAGACTTTTCTGGGACAAATTGCACGATAGGCAGATGCTGTTTTTTATAGCAGACTTTCTATATAAGTTCATTTTGGAGGAGTTTCAGATTTCCCACCTGCTAGATCTTACTAAGCAGGTGGATGTGGATGTCACTGTTGCTTACTGCTTCTTATTCTGGTCTCCAACACAACTGCTTAGCAATGCTATTGAGGGGGTTTACACTACAGAGGAGAGAATTTTTATAGGATTAAAAGTTGAAGGCTTCCTACTGGGTAACTTCAGTGACTTCTCTTTTTTCCTTTCACCTTTTTGAGACACCTAATACTTCCCACAATCTGGGAGACCACAAGCTCGTCTTTAATATTCCCTGGAGGCCAGGTGGGATTGGACTATTCAAGCATCTAATGTCTTGATATCCAAACAGAATGCTGATACTCAATCTTAATGCGATCAACATCAGTGCTTGTATTGCAGGATGAAGGGTAAGGAAATTCTAACCACCAGAAATATTTTTCTTTTATTTTCAGGTGATATTTGCGTATTTCAGTGTGGGAGTAGAAAGCACATTTGATTTCTTATGGGACTAGTTTAGTACTCAGTATAGTAGCATGCCAGTCATTCAGTCAGTCATTCAGTCAGTCAGTCAGTCTTCTCTTGATGGAAGTGAATTTCCTTGGAGAGTTCTGGCTGAGATTGTTTGTTGTGTTCATTTTTTTTTTAAATATAATTTTATAATTTCATATGAATAAGAATTCCATCAGTAATAACTAAACACTCTCTTTTAGTCTTGGTTTCCTGAGGAGAGGGGAGAGACAAAGCAAAAAGAAGGGCCTCTGTATAACTTCTGTAGTCACATTGTCCTTGCCAGTTTGCAAGGGCCACAGATGTCATTTATCTGGACTTCTTTAAAGTCTTAGACATGGTCCCCACACAAAATCCTTCTCTCTGAATTGGGTGGGCTCAATGCTAGATGAATAAGAAAATGGTTGGACAGTAACATCCAGAGAGTTAACAGCACAGCATCCCAAGGGACATCAGTGACAAGTGGTGTCCCTCAGGGGTCTATAGTGGGACCAGTGCCATTTCCTGTCCTCACTAATGACATAGATGGAGGTATCGAGTGCACCCTCAGCAAGTTTGCAAATGACATCAAACTGAGAGTGCAGTTGACACACGCGGATGATGGGATGCAGTCTGGAGGGCCTGGACAAGCTTTGAAAACTGGGCCATGGGAGTCTCACATTGTTAGACAAGCCAAAGCGTAAGGGGCTGCATCTGGGTCAGGGCAAGCCCCAGTGTAAATTTAGGATGAACAGATCAAGAATAGCCCTTTCCAGAAGGACTTGGGGGGTGCTTCTAGATGAGAGGCTGCACCTGAGCAGGGAATGGGCGTTTGCAGCCCAGAAAACCGACATCTTTGGCTGCATCCAAAGCACTCAGGGTGAGGAAAGGGATTCTGCCCCTCTGCTCTGATGGGGTTCCACCTGCAGTGATGCCTCCAGCTCTGGGGCCTCCAATATAGGAAGGATATGGACCTGTTGGAGCCAGACCAGAGGAGGCCACCAAGACGATCAGAGGGATGGATCACATCTTCTTGGAGAAGAGGCTGAGAGAATTGAGATTGCTCAGCCTGGAGAAGAGGAGGCTTATGGATGACCTAATTGTGCCCTTCCAGTACCTGAAGGGAGCCTACAAGAGAAACAGAGCAAAACTCTTCACAAGAGTGGCAGTACAAGGGGGAATGTTTTCAAATTGAAAGAGAGTGGGTTTAGACTAGATTTTAGAAAGAAATTCTTTACTGTGAGGGTTGTGAGGCACTGACAACAGGTTCCTCAGAGAGATTGTGGGTGCCTCACCCCTGGAAATATTCAATATTCAATAGAGTTCTGAGAAAGCTGGTCTAGCAAAAATTGCCCCTGCCCATGGTTAGAAGATATTTAAGATCCCTTCCAACCCAAGACTTTGTAAAAGTCTATAATTCTATTATTCTATTTCAGGATTTGAGCTATATGACTTCTCCTTGTGTCCATATGTCTGCAAGCAAGCTGGCTAGAAACTGAGATTCTTTAAAATGTGATATCACAGTATTCCTTTCTAAGCATTATAGCCTCATTCCCAGAGTTTAAGTTTCAGTACTTATTTATCAGATAAAAAGTTCTGTTTTAAAGGGTCTGCTTAAAATGAAAATAAATGAAAATACGTGTAGAAATTCGTAAAAATTCATGGGTATACTGGATAGTAGAATGCAATTGTGATTAGTTTGTTGTGTAGGGATTTTTGTAAATAATTACTGTATTTAATGCTAATTAAGAATCCTTCACACACCTAGAAATTATGCTTTCCTCCTGCTGAAGTACATCAGAGAACCTGAAATGACATTATTTCTAGTGGATCTAAAGTAATGGGTATCAAGATATTTTTGGATTCATCTGTATTCAGGGAGATGCAACACTCTCCTCTGTCTGTCTTCCTTTTATAACTGCTATTATAAACTCCTCCACTTTCTTCCTATTTCCAAGTTATGAAAGGAAAAATACTTGAAAAGATCTCTTTTCTTTCTTTCTTTTTTCTTTCTTTCTTTTTTCCTTCCTTCCTTCCTTCCTTCCTTCCTTCCTTNNNNCTTCCCTGAACTTCCCTTCCCTTCCCTGAACTTCTCTGAACTTCCCTTCCCTTCCCTTCCCTTCCCTTCCCTTCCCTTCCCTTCCCTTTCTTTTTTTTTCTCTCTAACACTTTCTCTCTAGTCCTGGTCTCTCAATTCTATTCAGTTTCTGTTACAGGTTTACTCTAGAAAACCATTGCATAAATGCTTAGAATTCATGGTTGACAGGAATATATTATAAACTGTATGTAATACTGGCAATATAATATTATATAACTTATACAATTCTACAAATAATTCCTCACAAGCATCTAGAAGTCACAGTCAGGTGACAGCAAAAACTGGGGAGACTGGTATTTCCCCCATAGCTGAGGATCAGTGTGAGACACTTAAGAAAACCTTACCTTAATAAATAAAAGCTCAAATATCAAAATCTGAAGCTTCAAAGAGGCAGGAAAGAGATGCAGAGAAAAAGAATCATTGTGTTCTTATTTTGTTCTTTAGGCAACACTCCATACCTTGTTCATTGTAAATCATTACTGCTTCAGTGAATGAGTGGCTGTTGTCCCCTGCATGCACACTTTAGTTCTGAACTCCTGTTACTTTCCAGGAATATTACAAAGAGTGGCAGTTTTGTGTAGCCTTTACACCAACTAGGCAATGGAAACTTAGAAACCCCTCAGAAACCAAAATTATCATCCTTTGAACACTGATAGCTGCTTGCTATTTAATTATTTTCAGAAGAAAATGCAGTATTTATTAAAAGAAAAGGGAAAGAAGAATGATCCCAGATCAAGTACTATAATTCTCACCTGATTTTGATAGGTTTATTTTAATGCATAAATAAAAAAGAACTTGCTGAGAATTGTTTGTAAAATTGTATTTTTATTTTGTTCAGAAGGTCAGAAGCTATGAAAAAGAAGCAAGATAAACTATAACTTATCAAATACTTCACTAAATATTCAGCCCTTTAGTATGTTACCTAATAACAAACTGAGAAACAAAAATAGTACAACATACTACCCTGTAAATAAATTAGTCTTGCTGTGGGAAAAAAATAAACAAGTGCTATTTTCTTTGGGAAACAGATAGAAATCAATATTTTGGTGTGTTGTAAGAATTATTAAATCCCTTTTTTTTCCTTCCATAATGGAATGCACCTACATGCAAGTTTTCAGGAACTGATTTGCTTTGATTATTTTTTTGAACATGTAAGAAAGACAAACCATAGACATAAAAAGCTTCTAATATTTTACATATTCATAATACCTTAGTGAATCACCAGGAATGGCAATACTGCTGTCTGAATGCTAATGTAGAGCCAGCAGACAAGCTGAAGGGCAAAGCAACATAGAAATAAACCAGATTATCCCACTTGAACTCACCACTTACTTGTGAACAATTCTTGTATTTTTCTTTTTCCACTGTTACCACTTCCTCTCTTATCTTTTTTCATTAAAAAAATCTAATTACTTAATCTAAAACACATGTAAGATAACATTCCTAGTTTCATAGGGTTTTTACATCAACCATGGTCACTACAAAAGATGTCATTTTTAGTGAGAAAACCAAAGATCTTCAATGATTTCAGACTGATGCTTATATCTTAAGGGTTACTAGGTATGCATAATAGCATGATACAACATCCCTTTTTACTCAGTCTAGCAAAGAGTGCAGGCTCACAGCAGGAAATCTTAATCATCGTTTATCAGAGTAGCAGGTTGTTCTGTTTTCAAAATGTTACCTTCAAAGGACATATATCTAAAACTTTTCTCAGAGCCCTTTTCTATTTTACCATAAAATTAATTAGCCTTTCAGTTTCACTGAATATATTTCAGAATTTAACATGAAAAGGTGAAAAATATACTTGATCTTTAAGAGAGTAGCATTTTTACACAGAAATTAAAAAGAAAGCCAAGATCTCAAAACAATTCTTTAAAAAATTTGAAATTTATTTTTCTTTATGTCTGACTGCAGCTGTCATTTCAGTGATGCTTGGGAGGGACCCATGTAAATTTAGGGTCATACTGTTCATAGCTCATTCCCCACAGATAACTTTGAAAATTAGGATTATTTAGCAGAACTCTCTGGAAGGGCACCCAGTATCTCAGAATAATATATGTGATGTTATGCTGGGCACTAATTACACCATTCTAACACAGGAAGGAGACTTCTCAGCCCCTATATACACATGAGGACCCCAGCCAGCACCTGTCTTAAATAGAAAACACATTTAATACACGACTCAGGCTGCAAAGGTGTTTACTGAAAAGGGTTGTGTTGATGAGCGGACACTAAGAGCTGTGTAGTTTAATGGAGAAGAGTTTCAATGAGAGTGTAAGGTCTCATTTGCCAGCTGCAGAACACAAACCTCTTCCAAATGCACAGAGGAGTCCTGTAGGTTTGACGACCAAGTCTTTGCAAGTTCAGATTCCCCACATTCTCCATTCCAGAGGGCATCAAAAAATTTAATAACCGTCACTTGCACCACAGAAAAATATGGGACACTTTACCCAAGATTGTTACTAAAGTGATTAACATGATTCTTTGAGGTTCTGAGAGTCTCCCTGGAAATTTAATCAGAAGCAGAACAAAATTAATCTGTTCTGATGCTTTCTGTCCTGAGGCTCATTCATCTCAAGCTGCTCCTGCTGCCCATCTTAAAACTACTCAGAAATTGATTGGTCAATACATGGAGTTATGCTTCTTTCTTGGACTTAGAGGAAATTTTTTTAATCCTTTCTAAGTATCTGTTTAAAAGCAGTGACATGATCAGAGCAGTTTATATGAGTAAGGTTTTATGCCTGTAAGAAGAGCCCCACCAGGCTGGATCAGCAGAGCCCTGTACTCTCAATGCTTATAGCAGTGGCAGAAGAAGAAGAGGGATGAGAAGAGCACATTCTTCCTGTTCTGATTGTGTCTGCATTCCATTTCTCATTGCATTCCCCATCATCTAGAGTAAGTTTAGTGGTTTTAATTATTAGATCTCTGCCTAGTGTCTTTACTGTCTCTTTATGGCTCTTTCAATGAGTTTATCTAATCCCTTTTGCAACTAGTGATATCTGGCTTTGCAGCTGTCTACAGCACCAAATAACAGAGATTCATTACATGCGTGAAAAGAAATACTATCTTTTCCGTGCCTGAACCTGAATTTCTGCCAGTTTCAGGAGGTGTCTTCAGTCCAAGTATTGTGAGAGTTGATGAATGAATGGTCCAACACAAGCTTGTAAAACTCCACTATATTGCTTTTCAGTTTTGTCCTGTATGAACTGAACACTCTCACCCCTGAGAGTCACTTTGCAAGTAATTCGGTCACTTTGTGAGGCACTTGCTTCATCCATGCGACATTTTAGTCACCATTTTTTGCACTTTATTCATTTCAGATTTAGATACTACTTCACTGCCAGCAATAGAGTTATCACAGCATAATTTTTGATAAACAAAGACACTTCCTGGGAATCCCCAGTTATATTTTGAGATTTGTTAACTTTATGTATTTGCAAACTCCAAAGTAGATGTACTGTTTTTGCTACTCAAAGAGTTCTTATTTCAGCTTTTTGTTAGAGAAATGTCAGCTTAGGACAAATCAAATTTGACGGTGACAGCATATTACAACTGTGGCAGCTATGAAAGTGAACTTACTCCCCAGCCTTTTTCATGCACTAGGAAGGTACAAGCCACTCTGTGTGGGATTCACTGCAGCTAACTTTAGACATCTATAGTTTAGTCGTCTACATCTGAATTAGTCACTTTGGGTTCCCTTTATAGCTATCAGAGAGAAAAGGCCCTTTAGAGCATGATTCATCTGACCTATTTAGATATCTACTTAGGAAGAAGATGAATCATGTCCTATAACTTTCTTCCCCTCCCTTTGACTACAGAGGGAATTAAAATATTGACTTCTGCAAATAGAGTTCATTGCTTATATTCCTCTCTATCTTATTTTGACACTATTTTTCTAACAAAAAGTTAGCCTGGGTATCACAGGATGACTCAGTTGTTTTAGCAAATTCTCAACTGAATTCCTGTTAAACTGTAAACTGCTGCTACAGCTGCTGTGGCAGGTGTGATACATTCAAGGACCTTCACATCTTTCTTAAAAAGGTGGGTCCCAGAACTGCACAGTACTCAAGGTGAGAGTGCACAAACACTGAACAGAGCAGGATAATCACCGCTTTGATTAGCTGTTTGATGCATTTCTCTTTCAACCTACCCCTAAAGACAAGGGTAACCTAGGTACTTGTTAATAGATGCCTTGGGGAGGATTAGAGTGAAATTTCACTGAAAGATCAGTGGTTTTACATATTTATATACACACATATATAGGTAGGTTTTATTTTAGAACAATTTGGTTGCAATGGAAAGGAGATATGTAGTCATTTCGGTTATTATTATCTCTAGTAATACAGCTCTTGAAAAGTATAAAGGTATCACTTAAGAAAATATAAAAATAAAATAGAAAACGGGAAGTGGTAAGAGTTGATACTGAAGATTAAAGCTATAACTACCTGGGGGTCCACAATGAGACTTCATGCTCCATTTTCAATGTCCATTGATTGAAGTGATGGTCCTGGGTGGGGGAAGCCCACAAAACACAGAGTTCAAAGGGTTAATAAATATTCAGGCTTAAGTAAAAATACCCAGGTACCTTTATGAACTAGAAACAGAAATAAAAGATGAATTTATTTTTTTTTCTTTCAGATGGAGGATCATATAATATCCGACTGTGATGAGTTTCACTGAGTTTTAAAAAAGATCTTCAGAGCCAGTGGTAATAATCTGTTAGTACTGGTGTCTACAAAGTCTCGTAGTGCAGCATAATTCTTGCATGTTTTTTCCAAACACTGTATTTTCTCTTCACTCTTGTCATTTAGTCTTAACCTGTAAAGTACATTTAATTTTCTTTTTGTATGGCAGGATAGGTCCTGAAAAATCTTTCCATTCAAGGTATCTCCTTCTAACAAATTTTAGACTCTTCACTCTGGCAAGACAATCTAAGCACAGCCCAAACTTAACATACTTCAATATGTTATTCCTTTTCTTGACAAATTCTATTATTTATTAAATGTTACATCTCAAATTCTTGATCATTTTCAGGATTTAATTTTTTCATTATTTCATCCACGATAGATCTCTTAGGTCCAAACCTTGAAGGTCAATCTGAAGACTTTCTTGTTCTTTCCCTTTCTGTAATGTGTATTTCTTTTAAAACACATCTTCCATTTTCTGCATTCTCTGCTGCATTTCACATTTCTGTAGAGGGAATTTCATGGCTAGCTTTCTCCACTTAACCCAACTGAACACTGTTTAAAAAACATCAAGGGCTTCAGAGCCATCTATTATCAGGATTGACGCTTGCTTCTGACTACCTTCTCCTTTACCTTCATTCATTTCTTGAAGTTACTGTTTAAAGAATTATTTAAATCTTTCTGTACTTATATTCACATTTCTAGACTTATAGTGCTGGTGAGACTTGCATTCTTCTTTTATCTTAGTAGTTTGCTTTATTTCTCATTAACACTGTCAAGAAATTAATCAGAAGTGTCATTCCTATACTTCCTGTTTGGCTCCCTTTCTTAGGACACCCTTTGGTTTGGCAATGTGACCCATAAACTCCCTGGTTGATTATTGCCCCTTTGTGTTACCTCTAACAATCAGTTACATATCCACTTCTTTCTTGGCCATCATGCCTTTTCTATTTCTTGCTTTTTCAGGTACAAAGCCTGCAGAATTTGGCCCTAAATCTATACTGAGGATTCCTCTCCCANTTAAATATCAATAATTTTATGTTTATAAAATTTACAATTAAATATTTACAATTAATTTATTATTTCATTATCTGCAAGTAACAACAGCAGTAATGTGGTACTGCAACTGTTACAGTCTTTTCTGTAATATATTGTCCCCTGTCCATTCTGATAATCAGCTCAGAAGTAATCATGAAAGACTAATGATGTGCAGACAGGTTTATGAACTGTGGAACTGGACCCTTTTCCTCACCTTCAAGAAATCTTTTTCAGTTATTAAGTAGAATTAATGGATATTAATTTTTTCACATTCCCTATGGAATGCCTGTACAAATTAAGAGTAATCAAAGAAGGGAACTGCTTCTCATCAAAAATATTAAACATGTCTAATGTGTTAGCATAGTCATATACAAGAATCTGAGAGTTCTAAATTGTAAAATGTTGTTCCTCAATAAATCATATTATATTTCACTGAACAGTAATTGCTAGGCATATTCAAATCACTGCTAACATTTCTTCTTCATCTTTTATCATGATTCAATCATCACAATTATCTCTGTGATTTCTTCAGAAATTTCTGCAGGTTTAGACTTATGTNGGCCCTAAATCTATACTGAGGATTCCTCTCCCATTCTCTCTCATTAAAATCAGTATTCTGAATTAGTCTCTATTTATTAACTAGTGTCCTCACTTTTCCCATGTTCTCCCTTGTTTAAGATTTTCTTCTTTCATTCATTCATTCCTGCTATATCTCTAAAAGTTGATTTTCTGTTATTTAGGGACTTAATTTTTCCTTATATGTCAATGAACTAAAAAATCATTCAATACTTTCAGATTTCCCATAAAATGGGACATCTTTTAAGTTTATGTATATAGCACCTTGCACGACGATTTTCTACATGACAAAATTTCTTAAATGCAAAATAAATAAAAAGTCCTTTTGAATATAAATATGATTTATATAAAATTATAAATATAATTTAAATATCAATAATTTTATGTTTATAAAATTTACAATTAAATATTTACAATTAATTTATTATTTCATTATCTGCAAGTAACAACAGCAGTAATGTGGTACTGCAACTGTTACAGTCTTTTCTGTAATATATTGTCCCCTGTCCATTCTGATAATCAGCTCAGAAGTAATCATGAAAGACTAATGATGTGCAGACAGGTTTATGAACTGTGGAACTGGACCCTTTTCCTCACCTTCAAGAAATCTTTTTCAGTTATTAAGTAGAATTAATGGATATTAATTTTTTCACATTCCCTATGGAATGCCTGTACAAATTAAGAGTAATCAAAGAAGGGAACTGCTTCTCATCAAAAATATTAAACATGTCTAATGTGTTAGCATAGTCATATACAAGAATCTGAGAGTTCTAAATTGTAAAATGTTGTTCCTCAATAAATCATATTATATTTCACTGAACAGTAATTGCTAGGCATATTCAAATCACTGCTAACATTTCTTCTTCATCTTTTATCATGATTCAATCATCACAATTATCTCTGTGATTTCTTCAGAAATTTCTGCAGGTTTAGACTTATGTCTGTATTTAGCATTTCACATTCTAATATGGATGAATTTAAGGTAATGCAATGAAACACAATTGGGTCGGGCAGAAAGTAACACCTTCAGTGAAATAGCATAATAACATTTAACTTGGATGAGACTGAAGTGTCATATCTTGCACCCAAAAGTGGCCTCCTTCAATACTTTCACCAGATTTTGAAGGACAACACACTGTTTTATTTAGCATCCCATCTTTGCTAGTCAGCCAGAGCACTCAGTTATAAATAAATAGAATTAATTCTGGTGAGGAACACCAGACCACCACCAACTGGAAGTTAGCAGGAAAATATGAGCTGAACAGCAGCTCTGTTCACATCACCAGGTTGTCTAACATTTCAGCAACTTTCAGTCTTTGAAATCTGCTAACAGTCAGGGGAATCTAAGCAAATATAATTCTAGATCTACCAATGTTGTGCTGTCTGCACTGCTTTTTTCCTGTGATCTTACTGGAAACCCATCTTACTAAACCTGGTATCAGCTGGGCTGGTTTAATTTGAAGACCATCTTACTTGATTTCAAGTAAACTATCTTGAAAAGATCATATTACAATATGCCAGGAATTTGGCTTGGAGGTTGGTTACCTATGCAGATGTCCTGGTTTAGTGAATGACCCTTCTTCTACAAGATTGTGACTGTAAAACTTTTCGCCAATTACTTTTACAATAAAGAATTCCTCTGAAACATGGAGCATGATGAGATTATATTTGAATAAAACCCACTTTGGTGCTTGTCCCAGTAAAGTCAGAATATTTTAACAATTTTTGTTTAACAGTTACAAAAATATTTCCACATATGTGCAGTCAAAACAATTGAGAAAGGCATTACGAGGAGATTTCTGTCAACTTGTTGCACTGTTCCAAGGATGTACCCTACAAGCAGTGTGCAGTGTTTCCTTCTTTTAACTGAAAAAGAATCTCATTAAGACATCTCTGTTGCCTTGATACCAGTAACTAGAATTACATTATGTAACTTTGTCAGTCAAAAAGCATTGCCCACATTTAGTGGAAATGAACTTATTCCTTCTTGAGGTGGATTGAGTTCCACACAACATGTTGGGCCATACAGAGAGATCCTCTCCATGTGTCAATGAAATCTGCGAAAGTTCAGTGAGCTACTTTGAGCCTCATCATTTTGTCCTGACCAAATACGCTTTAGATATTACTGCAGAGAAATTTAATTTAGTGACATTATCTGTTTAATTCTCCTGTGTCTCACTCCTGTATGTCAATGGTGTTCTCTGATGTGCATATCTATATGATTTTCAGGTTTGGTGGAACAGCAATGTGAAAGTACTGCCATGGTTTCCTTAAAGCGTAGCTGATGTTCTGGGGCTTTATCTTCAGAATAATTTTTTTTACGCATTATTTTCACTGTAACCGTGCTAAAACATTTAACATCAGAAAAAGAAAGCATGGAATATAGGACAAGAACAACATCTGCTATCAAGAAACAGTTGCTACCAACTTTCACAACAACACAAAATTATTGAACATGGAAAATACCTCTAAGACCACCAAGTTCAACCATTAACCTAACACTGACAGGTCCACCACTAAATTATGTCTCTAAGCACTGTATCTACGGATTTTTTTAACACTTCCAAGGATGATGATTCCATTATTTCCCTGGGCAGCCTGTACCAATACCAGACCATCCTTTCAGAGAATAATTTTTTTCTTAGATTCAATCTAAACCTCTCCTGGCACAACTGGAGCTATTTTGTCTTGTCCTATCCCTTGTTACTCTCAGCCTTTCATAGAAGGAGTTCAAATTTGTCAAGCAGGCCGTGCCTTTCACAAACCCATGCTGGCTGGGCTCGTGCATATGTCATGTCTGTCACAAGCAGTTGGGAAGGTTTCTCGAATGTATCAACAGCTTTGTTACAAGTGATTGAGGAGGCAACAAGAGATGCAGTATTGGACCTGATGCTCACCAGCAGGGAAGAGCTGGGGGACAATCAATTTCTCCAAGGCAGCAGGGGCTGCAGTGACTGTGAGATGGTGGAGCTGGAGTTCCTCAGGGCAGTGAGGATGGCCCACACAAAGCTCATTGCTCTGGAATTCAGGAGAGCAGACTTTGGGCTTTTCAATGACCTGCTTGGTAGAGTCCCACGGGGTAGAGCCCTGGAAGACAGAGGTCTGGTTGGATTGCAAGGAGCACCTCTCCAGGCTCAGGAGCAATGCCTCCTAACAAGGAGGAAATCAGGCAAAAGTGCCAGAAAGCCTCCATGGATGGATAAGGAGCTTCTGTGCAAACTCAGAGTGAAAAGAGAAGCTTACAGGAAGTGGACATGAAATCCTATCAGGGTTTTATCAGGGTCTTCAGAAAACCTGAAGCAACACAGGCAGTGCCAAGTGCACTTACCCATGTTAATTGCATGTGGAAGAGGACTTTGCAAATTTGTGTTTCCCTGAAGTTCCCTCCACAAACCCACTTTCAGATAAATTTTCCTACTGACTTCATATCCCATAAAGAATCCCAACCCTTACATGTAAGTGCATCTGGGAATAAGGCTTGTTGGGATTTTCATCTCCTAGCTCACTATGACAGGATACTTCTGTTTAAATTACACGTCCTCCAGGCTAATAAATTTTGATTGCTCTGCATTGTTAGCCATCTGCTCCCATCCCTCTGGATCCCAGTTCAAGATGGCAGTTAAAAGACAACAAACTGAATGCCCCAGCAGATGCAGGGCAACGGGATTCATACAGAAAATTAGCAAGCAAAGGGGCAGGTGAAAAGTGTTTGGTTGAGATGTGCATAAATGTGCACTGCTTTTCACAAGCTCTGCTGATTTTTTTAGAAGTAACATAGTACCTATAATTAAAGTTTTCTAGCTCTTATTATAATACACTGTTTTCAGATTGTTTTGTATTTATCAACGTATTTTGTATTTGTATTATGTATTTTAAACAGTAGAAAAAAAGGCAAGGGATGAACTTTAAAACTTACAAGAGAGAAACATATGGTAAGTTGAACCGTAAAAGGAAACTCTCATATATAATGCCAGCAGTCTTGAAGATCTATATTCCACTGCTTCTAGCAAATAAATTTGTCTAAGCGGCAAAATAAAGACATAAATAAACACTGCCTGTGGCCAGCCAACTGGATTTAACTTCGTTTCCCACCACTCTCTAGGCCCAGCCATCCAGACAGCTTTTTACCCAGCAAACAGCGCACGTGTTCAAGCTGTGAGCAGTCAGTTTCTCCAGGAGAATGCTGTGGGAAATGATGTCAAAGGCTTTACTGAAGTCCATGTAGACAACATCCACAGCCTTTCCTTGTCCACGTTGGCATAGATTGGGTTGGTCAAGCAGGACCTGCCTCTTGTAAACCTATCTTGGTTGTGCCTGATTCCCTTGTTGGCCCATATGTGCCATATGGTAATTAAAAATTGTTTATTTGCTAAATGAGATATAGCCCTTTGGAAAACATAGGATATGTTTCATGGTGTACCTGTTACGTATTTGCTCATAAATGAGAGACCTGTAGGAATTCAGTTTGTCAGACATTTTTCATGACTCTCAAAGAATCCCCAGGAGACACTATCCTTTATAAAGATTATAGATATTACAATTTTAGCATACTCTCTAGTTTAAAGGAAGTCAGATAATTCCAAAGACATTGAAAGATCATTGTACGGGGTTTATTGCTTAATTATCAAATGTATTCCTTAACCATTTTTTTCTCACATTCTCACATTCTCCTGCCTAAAATGAAAGATATGAATAAAGGGCCATGTTTTCATTTGAAATGGCACTATTTTTATGTGTACACATATGTGTAACAGCTAAGCCTAAGACCGAATAGTATACTGCTTGCTAAATAAATAAATCCAAAAAATAAGCAGTAATGAACTATCATCTTTTTATCATCATGATTAAGAACAAGTCTCTGAAATTGTGTTTTGTTGCTGCTTTTTCTCTTAGCAGCAAGAAAATCTATGCCATATAGCAGTGTAGTAGGAGTTAATAGTTAAGTGATGTCTAGGAAGACTGCCTTTATGATACTTATTTGATGACTTAGACCAAGGAGAAATTTATATGGAATAAGTAAGAATAAGTCCTTAATAAAAAAAAAACAAATTTTATTTCACAGCTTTCACATTTATAAAAAAAATCAGTAATTGAAAACCTGCTTCCTTTTTCAGAGACAACAGTAGCAATTTTAAGAGGAATTTAGGTATGAGTTTTAATAAAACATAAAATTGTAGCTAAGAACCGAATAACAGCAAGCCAAAAAAATATTTTTATGAATTGATTAAATAGGCAGACCTAATTTGCTTTAGAATTAGAAACTTTGCTGGGCTATCACATGTAACAACAATGTGCAAGGACACCTCACAAATGCTACCTTTCTTCCATGTTATGTCTTACCTCCCAAGACAAAACAAAAAGCCAGAACAAAAACCAAAACCAAATCCAAGCAACCAAACAAAACCTCCAAAAAAGTAAAAAAGTCCAAAACCCCTAACCCCAAACCCTGAAAAACCGAAGCCAACAAAAATTCCAAAACGCCCCAAAACTGCACATACACACACACACAAAAATCCGCTCTAAGAGCATTGTGCAATTCATGTAGTATAGAAGGGTTAGAGAAGTTCATAAATAATTATTGTAAGCTTTTCCTCAGGAGATAGTCTTCCTTTGTCCAAAATATTCATCCACTGTAGAGAGTAAAGAGGTGATAAAAGGTCAGAATTAATACATGGTTTACTGTATTTTCTGAGATATTTTTCTGTGTGGTACTCAAAATTTCTGATATCTGCCACCAACATTTTAAATTATTAATTAATTAAAAGTAAAATATTCTGAAGAGTGACAAAAAATTTCAAATTAACAAGTAGGTTGATACAAATTTATTTTGGTTTAGAGTGGAACAGATTCTTGGCTTCTTTTTTTTTCTTTCAATCACTTTACTGAAAGACTGAAAAGAAAGCAAGAAAATGTGACTGAAAGGCTAATTAAGTAGTTACCAGAGATATTATTTGGTTGCTTACATTTGATCTACACTGGGTAATCCAAAAGACAAGTTATGTCCCTATTCAAGACTATACACATTTAATTGCATTATAACACAGCAGATTTTATTCCACTTCCATGCTATATACCCAAAAAAAGGGAAAGGATATGATCTTTCCCTAGGAATCACAATAAACTTTTATCTATGATCCTAATTGAAAGTGTTAATTAGCACTCCTGAAATAGGTTTTCTGCGTCTCAAATCCTGAGGAGCTTTAGTAGACCTTAAGCATATCACGATAGACTATGTTTCTCCTGTGGTCAATATATGGTACAACCATGAGAAAAAGCAGGATCAAAAAATGATAAATATTTTTTTAAAGGCAAGAAAACAAAAGAGGATTAAATTGAACTTGTCACCTATTATTTAAATTTAGATTTTCGTGTCACATTGAACTATTCATCCCCTCCCCCTCAAAAAAGCTATTATAGAGGACCTTTACAGAGGACTTCCATTCCACAGGACTTCCCAAAAGCCATTTAAGACATTAGAATATCGTTGTAGAGGACACTGGGCATTGCACTAGATTCCTATCCCAGCAACAATGATTTTGAATGAGATGTTATGTTATGTTCATAAACATGCAAATGCGCTACAAAAAATTTTTGTACTTCTGCGGGAAAATCATTCCACAGAAGGTGTGAAAAAGGGTATGCTAGAAAGCTTCAGGCTTAGCAGCAAAACTGAGATGCACTTCAAACTGCGGACTTCTGCTGAGTTAAAAAATAAGAAAAAAAGAAGACTAAATTTTATTTAAAACTAGAAAAATCAGGGAATGGTGGCCCAAAGATGGACGGACCTTCTATATATTCTGCCGCTGAAGAGAAAGAGCTGGTCCCAGAACAGATGGTTACATTGACCTCATCCTGTGGAGAGATCAGTGCCCTCATGTGCTTTTAAAAAGCAGTTCAGGCAATCAGACCTCTGCTGGAGTCAGACCCCAAATGACTTTCCATTTGGTTTTTCAGATAAAAAAATGAGATAGGGTCATGAGCATATTCCCTTCTTGCAATGACCTGTGGAACTGAAACAGCAGTCGATGGCCTTTCAGAAAGCAGAAATTGCATCTTCTTTTTTTCCCACTCTTCTCAGGATGTGCCATAAAAAGAAACAGCCCCAGTGACTTCATAAAATCTCAGAGGAAAGTTTGCTGTTGTCATTTACTTTCTCATGAAAATCTTCAATATATTGTTTGTAGATGACAGCAGAAAAGCTCAGGACAGAATGACTGATACATAGCTGCTATAAAAGCTCTGTCTGCATCAGCAAGAATCCTTCATGACACTTGGAGAAGTGAAATTTTTGCATATTTTTCTGGATACTGCCATAAAATAATCTGATTTGTAAAATTTGGGGAATTTTTCATTATATCTTAGTCCTGTTATTCAAGAGACAGTAGAGAGAGTGGCTGCACTGTAAAAATAAAATAGCGTGATATATTTAATGCTGTTTTTTTACACTGATATTTTTTGTTACATATATTACTGATTCTCTATCTTTCTAAAATGGCTGCTTTGTTTGAGAAATATGTAATACTTATCTTTACTATTCAAGTCCTGTGCCACATTACATGATTTTCTGATTATTTTGTTTTGCTTACATATGACTTTGAAACCGAGACTGCTCTTTGCTCCTCTGATGTCTGGATAGCATATACTATAAATACTTGAAAGATCTATGATCTATGTCATTTGCATTTTAGTTTGATATTTTATATTCACATTTACTTAACTAAAGGTCCTATTAATATTTAAAATCTCAAAGATTCAGACAAGTGGAGCTGTATCATAATATCCCCAGGTTTTTCTTGAATCTTTCCAGTGAAGAACTCAGCCATCTTTTTATACTGTTTGCCCATATGCAAAGATGTTGTGTCAAAATTTACCGATCTATTGATATAAGCCAATCTTTTCAGAGACCATGCTCTTAAACAACAGTAAATGCAGTGTCAGGAATTTTTTGTATATTGGCCTAATAGGACAAATAAATTGGGTAATATATGTGTAGTTATCACCACATATCTCTGAAAAACAAGAAATGCAAAGCAAAATGAAATCCAGGTTTAGATGAAGATTTCCTAAAGGATTTAAGATAATGTTTATAGGAGCATGCTGATCAATCACAGTCTGGTGGTAAATGCTTTAGTTCCATCACTACTTGCCCAAAATCAACTGACCCGAATCCAGAGAGAGAATTTGAAGAGCTTGGAAAAAAATCTTGAGAAGCATGATTTCACGAAATCATGTAATGGTTTGTGTTGGGAGGGACCTTAAAAGACTGCTAAGTTCAACCTCTCCTGTCACAGTCAAGGACAGCTTTCCCAAGTTCAGGCTTCCCAAAGCTTTGTCAAGTCTGACTTTGAACACCATCAGGATTCAAGGGGCCATCTCATATCAAGCCTCTCATTCACCAACTCCCCCAAGTCACTCTTGGCAGGGCTGTTCTCCATCTGTTCATCTCCCAGTGCATCCTTATCCATTAGAAACTTGTTTTCTGTTTAATGACCCTTTAGTATATCTTATAGATTTCTGTTCATGCTGAAAAAAAGTAAAAGTGTGCATACAAAAAAGATATTTAGTGGCTGGAACTGACATAGGAGAAGTTGAGTCATTCTTTACTAAAATTTTAGTTATATTACCTACATCCATAAGTTTTTGGAAAACCATTGTTTTTTGGAAAAATTATTTCTCATGTTCCAAAAAAACCGTAAAATCCACTAAGAGCTGCTAATTCACTTAAATATAGTGTTTCATGTTTTTTCAAGGCATGTTTGGAGACCTCCAGTGATAGGCTCAGACTCATAGCCCAAAATTTTATACTAGAGTTAAAGTTTACTGAGAATAAAGTCAACTTCTATATTTCTTGCCTACAGTTAATTTTGAGTTATAAGAGAAAGAATCCTGCAATTGCATGTTGTTTGGTTTTGTTTTCTTTCTATTTATGTTTTTAAACAGCTCTAGTGCCAAAACAATTATAAGCAGAAAGTTGAAGCTTGACCTTCACTGGGAGGTACCTTTGCTACTGTGAAAATCGATTTTGCTTTGACAAAGGGATTCTACAAATTGCAGTTCCGAAGAGAGAGCAGTTCCTTTAATACTTTAATACATTTTTTAATACTTTTTGTTTGACATTTGTAATTAAACAAATTAATGACAATTATGACACGTGGCTTTCTGAGCTAAAACAGCGATGCATTTTCGTGTTGCTTTCTCTATTTAAGCCTGTGGTTTCATTGACAGTTTTCTTCTTACAATTCCAGTATCAGATAGTACTTTCTGGTTCTTTATAGCACAAGTATAAAATGAAGATGCCAGTTCCTCTCACCTTTGATCTACAGATTTCTAGTCATGCAAGAAAGGTAGAATTTTACATCTGAAACATACCAGAAGAAGTTCCATACGGGTTTTGAGTTTCAAAGAGATTTTCAAATACTGTTGCAAGGCTATTCAGTATAACTATCACTTACATGGGAGTGCTGTGCAAATGTACAAAACAAAAATATTTTATTCTCTAAATTACATGACTTTCTAAAAAAATATTTTGTCTTCTAATCAATTCAATTTCTTATCTGCTCCATAAGTAACAACACATATACTTCTGTAAATAAGGAAAAAAATGCCATCTGGCCTTTTGTTCTTTCATATGTGTGTAATTAAAATAATAACTAATATGTTAATGAATGCAGAAGAGAACATAGATCTGTCTGGGTCTGAAGTGATAGTACTATTTTCACTTGTAAATTTGATAATGAACATTGGTATAGAGAATGTGTTTATAGAAACAAATACTATATCTAAATATTAATGAGGAATGGTTCAGCATAAGTGCAGAAAAACAAAATTCACCCTGCCTGCCTTTCACCCTGACTGACACTAAGAAATAAGATCTGTAATATTGAAATAGGCTGTCAGAAAGACTAAGGAGTCTTTCATGTTACTTAAAACAGTGAAAATTAAAAAAAAAATAAAGGAAAAGGAGGCAAATATCTGAACATTACGTTTAAGCAAGATTAATTAAATAATTTTAGTGAAGACTTTACCTGTTCGTTGAGGCTCCACTTATTTGAAGAATTATAGAATCATTAGGGTTTCAAAAAACCTTTAAGATAATGTAGTATAACTGTTTATCCAGCACCATCCTTTCACTACTAAACCAAATCCCCCAAGTTTCACATCCACACATCTTTTGAACACTTCCAGGAATGGTGAATCTGCCACTTCCCTGGACAGCCTGTTTCACTGCCTGACCATCCTTTCAGTGAAGAAGTGTTTCCTAAGATCCAGCGTAAACCTCCCCTGTCACTTGTTACCTGGGAGGAGAGACTGACTCCCAGCTGGCCACATCCTCCCTTCAGATAATTGTAGAGAATTATGAAGTCTCTTCTCATCCTCCTTTTCTCTTGGTTAAACAATCCCAGCCCTCTCAGCTGCTCTTCTTAGGGCTTCTACTCTAGACTCTTCAGCTCCATTCTCCTCCTCTGGACATGCTCCAGCACCTCAATGCCTTTTTTTGTAGTGAGGGACTAAAACAGAACATGGGGTTTGAGGCATGGCCTCACCAGCGCCAAGTAAAAGAGACCAAGATTTGATTTTCTACTACAAAGATCAGTTTTGATTTTATGAATAACTATCTATTCCATTTTGCTTAAAAACAAGTCAGCTCAAGATCCTAAGCCCTAAACATGGTACTTTTGATCACCAGTGATTTGGCCTAGTTTGAAAAAGATAATCATGCAGCAAAAGCTTGATAATTTCAGTTTGTGTAAGCTAAGCTGTACTTATACTTTTGGTTTTTTTATACTTCTGATTTTTTAACTAGCCTACATGTATTTTCCAAAAGCAACTTGCTCAGAAGCTGATATGGATGTTTAATTAAACAACTGATAATCTATTTTTCTCAACACAAGAACAGACACAGCAGCCTCCAAAGGAAGTTGATTCATTTTTAATAGCATATCAAGAAAAAGCAAAATTCAGTAATAATGCCTGGATATGACTAATACTTGTCTAAGAGATATTATTGCAGCATGTTATTCTAAAATGCTCTGAATAGCACCACTGACACTACTGCTCAGCATTGAGAGCTCAATCAGCTGATGATGGAATAGTGATTCCTTTGATCTGATTAGCACTTAGAGATATATCTTCCCATTTATGTTTACAAGTAACTCCCTTCTTTTTCATTGATGGGGAAATAAGCTATTAAAAAGTCAAACAGCTAACTGAATAACGTAGTGGAAAATGTCGCTGGAAGAGGAACAGGATCATGAACTGGCTGATTTTAGATGTTCAGGCTGTAGCAATTAATTGTGTCCTATTGGAAATACTTTTTAATAAAAAATCTTGAATACCTGTGTCCAAATATGCACAATTTAATATTGTATAAATTTTCTAGAGCTATTTATTCCATGTGTAGAGAAAAATTCTTCATGTTTTAATCAATGAACCCACTGAGAGAACATGAAATATTATTAATTGATTTGCCATGTTAGAGAGCAAAGTTTTGAAGGTACATAAACCATAGATTTTTATTTTTAAAAAGTTTATAGACCAGGATGAATTTAGGACAATCAGTTCTAAACAGTAGTGGAGATATTCCCGAAAGCAAAAATGTTCTCCCATATTCAAGGCATCATGTCCTATTATCTTCAAACTTGGAAATAATGTTTCCTGAGGACAGAAACCATGTGCAATCATCAGAAAATAAAAATCACAATGTGAGTGGAAAATAAAAAATATTATTTGCTGAGTTTCTGCTACAACCTTTCACAGATTTAGGGCTTCAGGGGCTACAAGTCTTTATAGGAACTTCTTTTAGACAAAGAAGGCCATTATTTAAAGTTTAAAATAGAAAATAAAATAATTAAAAGAAGAAAAATAAAACACTTTTTTAAAAAGTCTGCATACCCCCTCCTCAAAAAAAAAAAAAACAACCAACCAAACAAAAACCAATAAAACACCATATTAGATATTTGATATTTAATAAGGCTTATACAGATTTCTTCTCTTGGTTTGTCAAAGTATTTATCTGTCTAAAAATCAAATTGAAAACACTAAATCATCTCCAATGGGATTTTTGTGTGGTTTACTTTTTTGATTTGTTGGAATCCAGCAAACTTTCAATTGGAAAGCTCCCTTTGGGGCATCTCCCTGTGCAATACTAGAGCTGCCTCCTCAAGCAACCCTGGCAGATTTCTCTAAAAACAATGTAAATTCCCATTGCAAATTCCTTCTTTAATTGGTGCAAAGGGAAAGGACACCGGTCCTGGGATTTCCTGTGATGTCCTGTGACTTTTTTGCAGTCCTTATGGAAGGCTGGGTCATATCACACAAGATTTACTTCCCTCAAACAAAAACTTCATACTATCAAAAATATGAAATTCCATTGAGTAGGGCAGACTTTGTCAACACATAATTCTGTGGAGGGATGTCACAGCAAATCATTGTGATAAGACTAGGAGACCAAACTTCTTGTGATTTACAATAAAGTTTTGCTGCTTTTCACTAAATCTTGGAACGTCTCCAAAAAAAAGGTATTTCCACCATTCTGATGTTCAAACATCACAGTCCTGAAAACTCTCTGAATTATTTTAGACATGCAGACTTACCTGAGGATAGCAGATGCACCCTGAGCAGCTTCTTAACAGCAGCACAGACTTTATGACTGTTTCAAAACTAATTTCAGAAAATCCATATGAATATCCGTGTACTGATAATTTGTGTCTCATCATTGGTTTTTCAACCTTCCCATTCTTATTTGAGATCTGTATATCCCAGTCAAATATATTGTAACCAGTCACACTATGTACTTTCCTTTTTTGAGATTAATTTGGTTTCTGCAGAGAAAGAATGACTAATCTGTCCTTTTAATCTATTATAATGTAATATTTTTCTCTCTTAGTATGAATTTCTTTGTGATTATTCTATATTTTCATCAATGTAATGGACAGTTACAGTTTGTCCAAGACATACTTTTTTTTCACCAAATCCTTTTTAATATTTCTAATCTTTTAAACTATGCCAGCATTTTCTCCCTATTCCTCTCTCCCTCTCTCTCTCTATTTTATTAAAGCATCCACATTTTTAATAAGCTTTCTGCAGACTTAACTACCTCTTCCCCCAGGAAATAATTCCTGTTCTTATGCCCCAATGATTTATTTTAGTGTTTCCATGGAATAATCTTGTAGACATTTATTCATGGCCAGTGAAGTCAGTAATGTGTTTTTAACTGCTCCATCCACCCCCATATCAGTGCAGAATATTATTAACACCTGTATTTCTAGTTATGTACATATTTCTTCCGCATCAGTTCCACTGCATTGCTCCCTTAGGATCAGACTAATAAAGGTAGTGTAATGTTTACAAATTCTAAGAAGCTTTTCTCATATGAGTTTCCTAGTGATAAGCTAAATAATAAATGAGCATGACCTTTATGAATTTGAGTTGGCTGAATTTCCTGAAGTGCTCCTATGCTCTTTATTGTGTCCTGATTCTTCATGTTACTCCTATCTGAGCTCCAGCAAATAAAGCAAAGCCATATGAACTACAAGAGCAGCCCTAGATATTACCTTTCTTACAAATGCCAGGCCAGGGAAGGTGAGTGAGGTTAATGCCTCTAACTATGGATTCAAATGAGGCTTTTAAAATATTTGTATCTGTGATAAACAGGTTGCTGGAATTATTTTTTTTCTTCGGAAGAAATTTTGAGGCAAATGAGAAGGGAGACTTGAAATTTCTGTATTGCAATTTTTTGCTCTAGAGAATTCATAAAAAAGAGACTACAAACTATTGGCTCGGCTGTCATCTTTGCTATGAGGCCAGCTCAGAGTACCTTATTCCCCACAAAGTTTTGTACACGTGTGGTGAACTAATAAATCTAATCTGACCATACATACAATTCTATATCTATCTTGCTAAAAACTAGAAACTGTTTTTAACCCACATCTATGTATAAAGATATTTCCTACTTATATAGTTTCTGTCTACCATATGTTTCATCTTGGCAGTCTTGTTATTTAATTTTAGAGTGTGTAGTTTCATAGTTACTGGCAAGAAATTACACATATACCTCTATTTGACTATTTGTTTTCCAAACACACACACACACATATATAGTAGAAAACCAAGAAATCTAAATGGCCTTACCTGTATGATATTTCTGACAGATGAGATCTTGGGTAGCTGTAACTCAGGTAAAGTACATATAGTACTATCACATTAGTAGAAGTCAGCATTTTGTGAAGACCAGTGCACCTCTCAGGGAAGTGACAGACAGACTCTAAGCTGTCTTTTTTTCATTATTTAACATACTATACCTTAGTAGACACATGTCATGTAACAAAATGTGCTATGCTGTTAACTTCCATCAATAATGGGTCAGACACCAAAAACACCTTTTCCCATATCTTTATTTCATTAAGCTAAAATCCATTTATCTACAACTGCCTGACATTTATTAAAATCCTACAGAATTAGTCAATAGTCCTTAAAATAAAATGAGTCCTGAATAACTTTGTCCTAGTTTCTTTTTAGTAGCCGGTACAGTGCTGTGTTTTGAACTGAATACAAGAATAATGTTGATAACCCATTGATACTTCAGTTGTTGCTGAGCAGTGTTTACATTAATCAAGGACTTCTCAGTTTCCCATGCTCTGCCCATGCAGGTGCACAATAAAACCGGAGCACAGCTCAGCCAGGACAGGGGCCTGAGCTAATCAGAGGGACATTCCACTCCACAGAAAATCATGCTCACCATACACACTAGGATTGTCTAGGGGTGGTCAGAGATGGACTGGGAATTGGTCAGCAAGTGGTGAGCAGTTGTTTCTCTTGGTGTTGATTCACCATCACCNTCTGCCCATGCAGGTGCACAAGAAACCAGAGCACAGCTCAGCCAGGACAGGGGCCTGAGCTAGTCAGAGGGACATTCCACACCATGGAACATCATGCTCACCATACACACTAGGATTGTCTAGGGGTGGTCAGAGATGGACTGGGAATTGGTCAGCAAGTGGTGAGCAGTTGTTTCTCTCGGTGTTGACTCACCATCACCACCTTTTCATTAAAATATGTGTTATTACTGCGTTATTTTTCAATTTTGATGGGTTTTTTTGTTGTTTTTCTTATCATTACTGTTAGAAATATTATAATTATATTTTATTTTTAAAAGATTATTAGCCATTCTTATATCAAACCATGGGTTTGACTTTTTCTTCTCCAATTATCCTCCCCACCTGTAATTTATTATTTTCTCAGATTAAGCCATGACAAACTTGATTAAGTTAAGAAAGTACATTGATGGTTGAAGAAAAATGAGGAAAATACAAGTGAAATTTTAACTGTAAGACTTTTTTTCTCTTTTGCATGTTTTGATACAGAACTGCAAGAGAATAGCAATAAATGAATAAATAAATAAAAAAATAATCCTCTAAGTTTTCTTATTTTCCTCCATGTGCTCCCTGATAACTCAGTTTTATGCCCTCTTCCACAACTAGTAGTTCTTAAACCACCTAGGTTTCTAAGTTCAGGAACAATGCAATCAAGCTTGACTCAAAAAATAAAGTCCAGATGAGATAACCACGATATATTAAGAATTTCACTAAGCAATATTTTAAAGAAAAAGTCCTTTAGAAAGCAACATTAAGAGAAATTATCTTAACTGAAAAAATCCAGAGAAGTTTTCAAAATCTGATCAATTGCTAGACTGGAAAAAAAAAAATCACTGAAAATTGTTTTTTCCTGGATATATATTTTGTAATTTGAGGAAAATAAAGCATTTTCCCTAATTTCAATTTTGAATTAATAACGATTTAGAACTAATTAACTCAATTGATTATAAAATGTGTTCTTATTTTAATAATAATTTCTTGCTGCGAGAAGTTCTGAAATGGGCACTGGGTCAAAAAGAAATGCTGTTACCTATCATCGAATCAGGTCTTTGTTCATTATAAATCAAGGTAAAAGTACTGATGGCAGTGGTTATATTTGAACTTATAGATGCTGAAAATCCATGTGTTTTGCAATCAGAAAAGGCCATACATTAAAAAAAATTCTTCTGAACAGTACAAGACATGAAATAATTGTGGTAGTTACTTCAACAATTTACTTGTGGTCCCTCTTTTAAGATGCCCTCACATTCAGTCCCATTCTATTTTACTCCATTCTTTCTGTCCCATTCTGTTCTTTTCTGGGTTTTAAGACTGAAAATGCATAAAATACCACATACCTGGAATACTTTTCAGCTCCCATCAGGATCAGTATTTTTTTCTGGTGACTACTTATTTCTCCATGCTAACTTCACGGATGAGTTTTCAGACCCTTCCTTGCTGTGAAGGCATAAAGATCACAAAAACTAAAAACATATTTGACACTGCAAGAGGTTGTTTCAGTTTAAAGAAATTTTTAAAGGATTTTTACTGAAAATCAAATCTTGGAAAAAGCTAATCACCAAAACAAATATGCTTGCTTTTTTTTTCTCATATTGCAAAAACCTCTGTAATGCAGTTTAAACAGCAAAAGAAAGCTTTTGTCAGAACTTAGTGTCTCTTTCTTAAAACAGTTAATGTATATATATATATCATATTAATTCCTTTTACCAACATGCATATCATATCACATTCTACTGCCCCAATACAGCAAAAAGTCTCTCTTGTAACAAGTTTAACAAGTACTTGAATAAAACAGAAAACTCTTTTCACTCTAATGCATGTTGGCAGAGAGGCTATGCTCTCTTATGACACTAAGGAATTCTTTCCTATGCCAGAAATGTTCAGAAAAAAAAATGACATTTAGCTACATAATAATAACCCTATAAATAAAAACTGAATTTACAATTGCATTGCTACTAGAAATTGATTTTCAAAATTATTATAATGTAAAAATAAAGCTAAAACAATAGGCAGAAATGTTACGCACTATGTCAGCATTCTTCAAATATTTCACAACAGTGAATTATTCAAATTTTAATATTTAAAGTTGCCACAGAGTTTTTTGGAAAATAATAGCAAATTATTCAATAACAGAAAATTTTTAAATATAATAGTGAAAGAGAATGAAGATCCCAAAGAAATTTGAAGAATAATTATAGCTCCAACAGAAAAAACAGTGTTTTGTCATTTAATCAATTAACAATTAGATATCAACTTACAATTCTAGGGCACAGAATATTTTAACCCTTTAAAATTACCAGCAATTTTTGATGGAATCACATCATTTCAAGATGCTTACTATGGAAAACAAATGCCTAAATAACTGTTAATTCTGGGTGTCTCCATTTTTCCTCATTTCTTTTTCTAAATCCATCTTAAATCAGCTAAATTTAGAAGTATAAGTTCTATCATCATAATGTCCCAACACCTTCCTTCACCTGTGTTACAGAGAAATCCAGATTAGGCAGGGATAACTAAGGTTTCAGCAGCACATGTGAAATCTTGGAGTGCTTTCTCTGAAAGAATGTTAACTCCTAATTTCTATTTTTTCCTTCCACCCCGTTTACAACTTATTTCCAGTTACAGCTCTGGAGAAGAGATTGCAACACATGACTAATGAATTCAAAAGGTACTGGCAAGCCAGCAGAGACATGTAAGTGATGCTTCTGTATATAAAAGTGACCTGCATGCAAGTGCATAATAGAACAACAGAAAGATTGTAAATGATCCAAAGAATAGCAGAGAAATTGTTCAGAATGGCATTTTATCTTTACCATATTTCTCTCCATGACAGCTCATCAGTCTGTCATGTTAATTCTTTTGATGACACTTGGGCAAATGCGCCCATTGTATTTAACAGATTGGTTCCCCAATAAAAAACCTGAGGTTAGAGGTCTGTTTTCGTTTCTTCCAAATCTGCTCTAAATTTGTGTTTAATTATTATTTTCATGGCCAAAACCACAGGACAAATAACAGAGATTAAATTGAAGCAAGTAGATTAATAAAAACAGCATTATCTCAACAGTATTTATACAAACTGTGAGTGCCTATGAATAATTAACATGTTTTTGAAATCAAATCTAACCAAAACCAGAGCAAATCACATGAACTAGGCTGCAGTTCAAGAACATTTGGGGTATAATCCTTGGGGACTCTGGTCTGTTTCAGAGCACTTTAAACTCTGTTACCTCTGTTCTTTCCGGCTGACGATGAATCTGATCTCTGACTCCAACAGCTGCTCGAAACATTTTGAGCTCATTATTTACCAGTTTAATCAGTAACAGCAATGCACCACTGGACCCTGTGCAGCCCCACATGCCATGATCCTTTCTTTGTCTCAACCCAAGTCTCTCTAAATGATGCCTTCATCTGCTTTGTGTAATTTTCCCACAGTGCTCAATGGGTACAGAGGTCCTCACACTGGCCTTCACAGCACAGACAAATGCTGCCTCAAGGGTTAAGGCATTTTTCACAACAGACTGTTAAGCATTGTCATTCTTTAACCTTCAAACTCTTTTCATGCTTACTCTTCAACTTTTTAGAGCAGTAGGTCATAAAAAAGCTTGAAGCTGAAATACTGCCTTAAGCTGTTTAATTGTGATTTTAATGGGTCATTGTGTTTTTAAATTTGCTATGTACATAGACTTAAAAAAAAAAAAAAAAAGAAGAAAAAGTTCTAGAAATCTCTTATTTAAAGAAAAAAGCATACTTTTTCATATTAGGCTATGGTTAAAAGACCTAATTAGAGAATGGAGTGAAGGAAGAGGCTGAGGAAGTGACAAACAAAAATGCTTTAGTTGGCATAAAGGATGCCTTTACTGTGGAGAGCACAAGTGGCTCACATGAGGAGCCCTTTCTACGTGAACAAGAGTGGCTGCTGTCCTAAGAGGATTTTTACAGTCCTATCAGGAAGCCAACTTGCTTATATTCTGCTAAGTTGTTACTAATAATCATGAATAAATTATTCTCTAAAGCAAGGAAAGGTGTCCCCTGATGCTATTACACAACTCAGAGCTTTTTTTTCCTTCTATTTCAAAGAAAGCCCCGTGAGTCATTTGCATGAAACCACATTTTTCCAGCTTATTAAGGCTTCATATAAAGAAACTACCTCAGAACAACTAACTGAAGATCATTATTCTGAGTTGAGTTACAAGATGAAAGATATATTTATTTGCCTTTAAGTAATGAGTTCTTCTTCAAGGCTTTACACATTCATCCCAACAAAGAATATTCTTTTCGTTTGCGCATTTCTCATAAAATCCATGTAACCAAAACATTTAAATTCATTTTTCAGCTTTTAATTATTTAATATATTTATCTAAATACATTTTTATATGTATTTGTGTATATAAATTGTTTTAATATTGTCCTCCATTCCCAGTAACACTTGCATAATGACAATACAGCAAGGAAATTATAGGAATGAAAAAGGGTGGAGTTTGGTTTTCTTTTCATATCAGTT
>VXBU01008012.1:0-11369 GCA_013400315.1 Bombycilla garrulus
AGCCTCAGGTTGAGCTTGCCAGGGTTAGTCAGCGGCTAGGGCGTCTGCAGGAGGTCTTCAGGACAAGAGCCACTCCTGGGACTGAGACCGGGACCTCGCTATCCGGGCAATCTAAAGCGGTACAGGGGGTCTGACTGCCTCCCAGGCAGACCACCCAGGCAAGGCGGGCAACCCCCAGTCACCGTTTTAGTTAGTGACCTGTTGAGCCCCTCACACCCTCACAGCTCTATGGAGCCAGATGAGATTCACCTGAAAGTACTGATGGAGCTGGTGGAAGAGCTCACCAAGCTACTCCCCATCATTTATCAGCAGTCCTGGTTACAGGGACAGTCCCAAAGGACTGGAGGTTAGCCAATGGGATACCCACCTGCAAGAAGGGTTGGAAGGAGGATCTGGGGAATTACAGGCCTGTCAGCCTGACCTCTGTGCCCAGCAAGATTATGGAACAGTTCATCTTGAGTGCGATCACACAGCAGACACAGGACAACCAGGGGATCAGGCCCAGCCAGCATGGATTTAGGAGGGGCAGGTACTGCCTGACCAACCTGAGCTCCTTTTCTGACCAGGTGACCTGCCTAGTGTATGAGGGAAAGGCTGTGGATGTTGTCTACCTGGACTTCAGTAAAGCCTTTAACACTGTCTCCCATGGCATTCTGCTGCAGAATGCTGCAGCCCACAGCTTGGACAGGTGCACTCTTTGCTGGGTTAAGAAGTGGCTGGATGGCCGGGCCCAGAGCATGGTGGTGAATGGTGCTGCATCCAGCTGGCAGCTAGCCACCAGTGGTGTCCCTCAGGGATCAGTGTTGGGCCCAGTCCTGTTTAATATCTTTATTGATAATCTGGATGGGGGGATCAACTGCACCCTCAGTAAGTTCTCAGATGACACTAACTTGGTTGGGAGTGTTGATTTGCTGGAGGGTAGGAAGGGTCTGCAGAGGGATCTGGACAGGCTGGATTGATGGGCCAAGGCCAACAGTAAGAGGTTCAATAAGGTGAAGTGCTGGGTCCTGAACTTCGGTCACAACAACCTCATGCAGTGCTACAGGCTTGAGGAAGAGAGGCTGGAAAGTGGACCACTGGAAAAGGGCCTGGGGATGCTGGTCAAAGCAGCTGAACGTGAGGCAGCATGTGACCAGGTGGCCAAGAAGGCCANAAAACCAAACAACATTGGATTGACATTGTTGAAAAGACAAGGAAATGGCCTGAAGCATCAGGAGAACTTCAGACTGGACATCAGGAAGAATTTCTTCACTGAAAGGTGAGTCAGAAAATGGAATGGACTATCAAGGGAGGTGGTGGAGTCACCATCCCTGAAACTGTTCAAGAAACAGCTGGACATAGTACTCAATGCTATGGTTTAATTGACATAATGGTGTTTGGTCAAAGGTTGGACTCAGTGATCTTGGAGGTCTATTCCAACCTTAATGATTCTATGAATTCAAGCATCTGAAGGAGAGTTAGTTGACTTCGAAGGATCACATCTTATAAGTGATATACTAGATCTACAAAGACAGGGGTTTTCACTACACTAGTCAAGATCTAATCCTAAAGCCAGACTAAGGGCATGAGCTCAAGTGAATCCTAAAAGTTAGAATCAGAATGTATTTTATCTTTTATTAATAATTATATATGATTATTTATTTAACCCACCTCCCTCCCTCATAACTGCTGCAGCTTCTGACACAAATACTTAAATTCACGTTGCAAAATTACATTTCAAGTTAAAAGACAGCAACAGCTTGCAACTTGCCAGATGAAATGCATTGCTTTTATAGGTGACACACCTGGGACAGTGACACAACACTGTTGTCTTCATTGATGGCTTCGTCAACAATTAACCGATTAGGCCTGTTCTTCTGCTTCAGAATGGCAGTTGATAAGTCATCGGCTTTAGAGCTGAGAGAGAAAACAGAAGTTAAGGAGTCCAAGTGATATTGCTCCCCCTTTCACACCCAGCCCTGTTTTGTTCTCCATTTTCTACAAGTTTCTTTGTCGTCTTGTCTTTTAGAAACTATACTTGTTTGCAAGTGTCCTGTTTTTTTCTGGGATAAGAGTTCATTTTCTTCTCATTAGCTGGTACAGTGCTGTGTTTTGGATTCAGTATGAGAATAATGCTGATAACACACTGATGTTTCGGTTGTTGCTGAGCAGTGCTTACCACTGAGACAAGGGCTTTTCAGTGTCTCATGCTCTGCCAATGAGGAGCTGCACAAAAGAAACCAGGAGAGAACACAGCTAGGACAGTTGATCTGAACTGGCCAAAGGGATATTCCACACCACAGAATGTCATGCCCAGTATATAAAGTGGGGGGAGGTACCTGGAAGAGGAGCCAATCTGGGTTTGGAAAGGGTATCTGGCATCAGTCAATTTACTACTCAAATGGATACAAGCTATGAAGCTATTTATAAAAATAAGTGGTCAGTGAGATGCTGCTGACTCTAAGATGCTTTCCCTAAAATAATTAGTCAGACTCATCTGAAATCACATATAACTGCTGCCACAGAAACAAAAGTCCAAGTCTATTTAGTGTCAAATCCCAGATTAATAGGGGAATTAAAGGACAATGTTGTAGCTCCCCTGACAGGAAGAATTGTAAGAGTTTAGCCTGTCAAAGCCTATTAGTTAAACCTAGCAAGCCAGTAGAAATATTCAAGTGCTCATGAAAAATGGGGTTTATTTTTTTTTTTAAGATATAAGCAGCTTTTCATAATGCCTTCACAGGACTCACTGCAGCTCTAGCCTACTATGCCATAAGATATGTGACAGATAATTTGTTTGCCTTGACAAAATGGAGCTCACCAAACAACAAGGAAATGGAAGAAAGGCAGATTAATTTATTTACTTAAAAATCTAATATAACAAATAATTTATTTTACAAAGGAAAGATGAACTTGAACCAACTGATTCCTAAGGAGCTCTTAGAAGTTGTACATTAGCCAGCCACAATAGCAGCAGATTACTCTAACTTGCCTTGGTGGGCATCTGACTACTCTCTCAAAGCAGTCCAGATGTACCAGTGACTAAGGTCGAAACAGAAACTTAGCACAGTTTGGTGCAAACAGCAAGCACCAGCAAAGAATAGGAAACTTTGTGGACAATGGTGCTGGATGTACACTTTGGCTCCATTTTGCTGTTTTAGGGACAAAATAACAAGAAGAAATCAAACCTTGAGTGGAAGTGGCAGAGCAAGCAGCTACACAGCATAAACAGACTGTATCATCAGTGCACAACTTGACATGTTCACTGCATTTTTAAAAGCCACCTTTTCCCTCTCTTCATTAAAGAATGCAAGAGGTGAGAAATCAACATCTATCCCTTTCAATGACCATGTGAGATGTTACAGATTCATTTTCTAAACCCAAAGAAGACACAAGAAAGGCTATCCAGGGAGGAGCTCATTAATTCATTCCATCTCAAACCTAAACCATGGTCCTGGTAAAGTCCTAAAAGGTCTGGGATTTCCAGGAAAACTCAGAGTGCAACAAGAAAACTGAAACCAATACATCATCAGGCCAAATAGGATCTTGTGGTTAAAACAGTGGATAAAAGCAACCACCTACTTGTAAGGACCATGCCTCAACATTCCTGGACACTGAAAATTAATTTAGCATGTATATTTTAAAACTTGAGCTAAGGGACACCAAAAAACCAATTTAGCCTATTCAAAGTGTAAATGCAAATCATATCCTTTTACATATGAAATGTGGATCCAAAGGGCTTTTGATAAGAAACCACTGTCAGGCTATATAAATCACCACTGAAACTGAGCAGCTGTCCCTCAGGATGCAGAAATTGCTGTGCAGCCTAAAAAAATGGTCTGGGATACAAGATAAAAATAAACAGAAGAGGAACTGGGCAGCAAGTGGAAGCTTTTGGACCAAAACTTCCAATAAATCAAAAGTTGTATTATATATCTGAAAGAAAATTTCAGATACTTTCCAACACACAGCAGTGCTGAAGAGCACAGTAAGATGTGCACTTAGTTCTGATGAATGTGAGAAAATAAGTTTTAGTACTGAAGAACTGAATCTGCAGTTTCCTAAGTAAGAAGCAAAAACTGGATCAATGTTGTCAGTACATTGCTGTACTTTATACAACTGAAAAGCTCAGATGCATTAAGAATGGAATAAAGCTCTCCAAGAAACACAGCATGTAAGCATCTACATGTGTGAGGTCAGCTTCAGTTATCTGACCTAACAGTTCTGCTGACAAAGAAACAAAGGTGTTAAGAAATTAGGACAGCTACACAGGAAAGTGATGTTATTTCTCATACAGACAAGAGTAAGGACTTTGACAGACAAGCACTACCCATCTTCCAATAGCAATTTAGAATATTATTATCACCATTTGCTATCATTGCGTCTCTCCTGGGGGTTCATAAAATCATAGAATGGTTTGGGTTGTAAGGGATCTCAAAGATCATCTAGTTTCAGCCTTTGGCCCTGGAAGTGTTCAAGATCAGGCTCGATGGGGCACTGAGCAACCTGGTCTAGCAAAAAGTATCCCTGCCCATGGCAGAGGGGTTGGAACTACATGATTGTTAAGGTCCCTTCCAACCCAAACCAATCTGATTCTACAATTGATCACTTTTCTGTGTCGGAACTCTCCTTGTTCAGCATGTGATCATGCCCAGAGGCTATACATTGTGGTAAACAGTATGAAGAGTGAGATCAGAAAGTAATTACTGAATCTTCTGAAAACAACTACCAATCTTCAGAGCTCCACATAAAGTAGGAAACTAACTTATTCCTGCATGTCTATGTTAAACATACAATGAAAAGTCACTGACTCAAAATTATTCCAGCTTTAGTAACAAAAGTGAAAACAGTCATGCCTCCTGTATGCTGGTGTACCTTTTTAGCAAATACCCTCATGAACTCACTTCCTAGATAAAATCTGTCAGTGTTTTTTTTACTACCCTGAACATCCTAATAACAGTCTGAACTACTTTCTTTGGGTAAGTATTAAAAAAAAAATAAAATCCCTTGAAGTAAATGAGTGGAATATCTGATGATTGCAGCCACTTACTGGAACACCACATGACAACCAAGCAGCAAGTTCATACCCATGCTCAAGATGCTAAATTCTCAAATACTGTTTCAGACAGGTATGCACACAAATCCGAGAATCTCTTCACAAACACTCTATTAGGTCTTGCAATGCTATACTCTGTGCTAAAGCTCAATTGAGCAAGATGGCTGCCAACAGCACTGACCCAAAAATTGTAACTAAGAAGTAACTGTTTTTCAGTTGTACAGGAACTTTTTTAAATTCCTGTATGGTGAGAACAACTTTGCAAAAACATACATTTCTTTTTAAAAAACACTGCTCACCTCAGACTCAAAATACACCTTTGAGACCATCACTTCCATCACAAGCTCTACCAGAGACCTTAAATTCTTGGCACACCTTGCTGGAACTGACTTAATAAGACCAAGTGGGTCTAAATTGCAGAACTTGCAAAAGAAAAGATAAACTACAGACACTAAAGGGACTAAAAGAGCCTCTGGTGAAGCCAACAAGTCACTTGAAGTATTCTTGGATTTGGAAATTAGCTTTAGGTTTTATTTTTACTCCTCTCAAGGGACTGTGAAGTGACTTGCACACGTGGGCTGGGAGCAGAGAAGCCAGTATTACTCAACTGACTTTTGAGGAGCACAAAATATGACTCTCAGCCTGGAACTGAAGACAGTGAGGCAACACACTGGATACAAAAATATAGCTGACTGCCTCAGCTGCCACAGGGGCCAGTCCGGTACAACAAATCTTCCTCTTCCACATGCCAAGTCTCTTCCAGCCCCCATCCGAGGGCCGCTGCGGACCTGCCGGGAGGAGACCAGGACACGCCTCTTTTCCCTAACGTCCCAGCCAGCCGCTCACCCCAGCGCTCCGGGCTCTGGAAAACAAAGCCTTCCCTAGCGGAGGCCTAGCCCAGGCGAGACCGCCCCGGCCAGGCCTCGCCCCCCATTACTCAACACTTCCCGAGAAGGCCCGGCAGGCGAGGGGCGGCGGCACCCAGGGCCCCACTGCAGACAAGCTCCTGGCTGGGCAATCACGAAGAGCAGCCCATCCCCCTCCCGGCCCCACCCCCACTTCCTTAGAACCTGAATGACACAGCGAGATCGGGAGGAGGATTGGGCCCGCCGTCGGGCCTAGCCTGGGTAGCGCCGCACGAAGGCGAGATAAGGAGAGCTAGGCCGAGCCGGGCCCAGCGCCACCTCAGCCGGGCCTAGGCAGCGGCCTGCCGGCGGGCGGCCCACACTTACTCGGATCCTGAGGCCATAGCGCTGAGAGGAAAAGAGGCGAGGCGGCCGGCAGCAGCTCCTCAGGACGAGTGACGGTAGGTCTAGGACAGACCCGCAGAAGTGATGGTACGTCAGGACGCTTCGCGCTGACTAAACCTCAGAACCCACTCATCGGAAGAAAAAACTCCGCCTCGCGCTGCCTCACCCGCCTAACAACAGCGTGCGCTGACCAATCGAAAATTTCGTCCGGCCACCATCTTAGCCAATCGGAAAGATGGAAGCGAGGGGACAAGGAAAAAGAAGAACGCGCACTCTCCCTCCTCCGCCCTGTTCCTATCCTCTCCCAATCATCACGAGCCAATAGTAACACGCGTCAGCCAATTGCAGCGCCTTCCTTGCTGTGGCTGTTCTACAGGGCAATACAGGTCGAGCAGCCAATGGCAAAAATCCACCAACACGAAAATCCAGGCGGAAAGTCCCACTACGACAGCCATCCGAGCTACCCTCACCTAGCGATTGGCTAGCACCCGAGGAAAAGGAAACGTGTGGTAAGGCTTGCAGCTAAGCAGGAGAGGAGGGAGGCGAGTGCTCGGGGAGTAGCTCAAGTGCGCTTTGCGCGTCCGGGCTCAGCTAACTGGACCGCGCGCCTAGGCTCGGACAGTGAGTCAGGTTTGGACCCATAGAAGGTGGTCTCTTTGCGGCCCCGGCGAGGCTTTGCGGGGGACATGCCCCAGAGGCTTGATTTCCCCCCCGAGTGAAAAGGTGTGTGTAGGGACCCAGCCCTTCCTCTCCACCCAAAGCTACCTGTAGGACTACTTCCCTCAATTTTTTTGAGGTTTTTCTTTTCCCTGATTGATTTTTTAGGCAGGACTGGACTGCCCCACCAGTCCCCACTGCAGGACTTGTGTTCCTAGCTGCTCCTCCCAGCACAGACCCTGTTCTACCAGGGGTTTGAAGCTCTAGTTACCCTTGAACTACCTGAAACAGCCATCCCACAGCTCTTCCATCACCAGCCACCCCTCCACAACCACTTCTGGGTCTGTTTGGGCACTCACATCCTCACCTGGGTGGCATTTCCTTAGGGCTGGAAGCATTGCTGCAGCCAAGTGGCATTGCATCTACAGTCCCAGCCCTGCTCATATCAGGAGGAATCTCAAGCATCCAGTGCTGGCCAGCACTCCCTTGTTTTCTCATAGATGCTTATGAATAATTTAATTAACTGGTGGTCTCTTCCAAGGAGCCGACTACTACTTAATCCCTGCCTCCTCTCTTCTGCCCTCCTTTTTTTAAAGCCCAAGCAGTAAGGTGGGACTGAAGAAGAGAAGCCCTGGGCCTCTCCCAGCCCAGAGAAGTCTGTCTCTGCTGAATTAAACCTCTCCCAGGAAGGTGTTTGTCGTGGTTTAGGAATGGTACTCCCCAGTTTGGTGCCCCCACCTAGACTCTCCCAAACCACAGGCTGTTCTCTCTCCTTCCTTCTTCTCCTCCTGCTTCCCACTTCATCGGGATGGAGTTGAGAATTAGAGGCACAAAAAGTGAAGATCATGGGTTGAGATAAGAACAGTTTACTGGAAACAGCAATGAAATAAGAAAACTGAACAGTAGCAGCAAAAATATTAATAACAAAAGATATAAGAAAAGAAACAATTTACATGGAAAGCCCCCAACAATAAACAAATGCCAGACCATTCAGTCTGCCACATTTTCTCAATCCGGAGTAACCCCTTCTCCTCGGAAGCAAGAGTCCCTTCCCCCCCCAGGCCCGAGCAATGATGTGAGATGGTATAGAATAACTTCCCTCCTGACTACTGCAAAAGTTAACCCTGTCCTGGCCAGAACCAGGACAGCGTTGTCCTCCAGCATCTGGGTTTTCAATCCCCTCTGTTCATCCCTCACTGTCCGAGATATTTTTTTCTGAAGGAATTGCAGGGCAAAGTCCATTTAGGGCCCTTTCAGCATTCAGAGGAGGCCACAGCAGCTCCTACCTCACACTTCTCTGTTGTGTCCTGTTTCCTCTCCCTCAACTCACCCTTTGCCTTGCAGTTCCAAACTATTTCTTCCTTCTTGTGGGGGAGAAGGCTTGCCAAAAGCTTGGCTAATGTGGTTGTGGGACCTTCCTCATACAAAATTAGCTGCACCAAACACCAGGTGGGAGCAGGTGCCCCTTCACTCTTGCTCACTGTCACACAAAGCGGCCCAGAGCCATGGAATGTGGTTAGGACAGACCCCTCCCCCGGGGATAGAGGGGACACACAGGCACAGGTCTCAACACTGCCACCTTCCCTGGCTAGTGCAAGGTGATAGAAGTCAGACCTAGAGCTTTGTGCTTCAGGCAAAACCACTTCTCTGGGCTTCAAACTACAGTGATCAGGTAAAACACCAGTATACAAAGCACAGGTAGGACAGACAATTTGACAAACCCTTTGCATTATGAGATGGTCTGGCTCTGACACCAGCTCCCTGAAGCAGGGAGTTGCCCCCACTGTACATAGCAGTACAGTCGATGCCAATTTCAAAGGAATGAGGACATCACTGCCCTTGATCTCCCACAAACTCAGGGCATAGACCACAGGCTCATAGCAGCTCTAGGCAGCATCAAGGCCATGACTGCAAATGTTCACTCTGGAAACAGGACACAGTAAAACTTTAATTAAAATAAAGCCTCAGCTCTATTAGAAAAGGAGATCTAGTCTGTTTCACTCCTTTGGGAATCTGGCTTTATCCAAGAGTAATTTTGAGTCTTGGAGGCCTTAAAGGCCTCATGCCAACCTGGTGTAGGGAGACTTCAGCAGCTGGGGATGGGGAGACTGAGTTAGCTCAAAGGGTCCTGGCTTGTAATCCCAAAGTAATCCTTTATGCTTCTGACAAGAGACTTACTGTGTGGAAACGTTGTCTGTTTCAGACACTGTTGGGAAGAAAGGTTTAAAAGCAGAAGAATGATGAAGAGGATGGTAGATTTGCTCAAGGGATCTTGTAGCTGGGAATGCCAAGGCCTGGAGGATAGCAGTGTGGGAACTCCCATATATTATGCCTACTGCTGTTTATCCTCCATCTGTTTTGAGAAATAGAATCTCTGTGTAGAGATAACATAGGTCTTTGAAGAGACTTGGAGGCCCTCTCACGGACATGCTTGAGCTCCCTGTTTTGAGAGGGAGAAGATCAAAGGTTAGAGATCATAAAAAGCACAGAAATCACAGCATGGTGGTAAAATACGTGTGCGCGGACCCTTGAAAAATTGGTGCAAACAGCAGCCCCACTGCCTACTAGCATGGACTGAGCCTGAAGGTGCTGTGTTCCCGCTTGAGTGTCTCCGCTCAGGTGTTGCTTCAGGATCCTCCGGATAGTGAGGTAATGAGATAAATTTACTCTTTGCATTTCAGCCATGTTTTTGTGGTTATTTGAGCTGTCTGCCTGTGTCAGCTCACACAGACATGAAACCAGGTACAAAGGGAAAGGCCAGAAAGAAAGTATTGCAGCATTAAGAAGTTTACCCTGCCCCGAGCTTCTGCCCTCCCATTTGCCACCACAGAACCGGGCTTTGGCTTGGTGTCAGTCCTTTTGTGCCCTGGGGAGTCCTGCAAAGCTATAGCCCATGGTCTCTCAAAGCAGACATGGGGGGAAGCTCTTCATACACACTGAAGCTGTGGGTGCAGGCAATTGATGAGCTAAACTGTCCACAGTTTGAAACACAGGTGTCCTGGTTTTGTCTGGGATAAGAGTTCATTTTCTTCTCATTAGCTGGTACAATGCTGTGTTTTGGATTCAGTATGAGAATAATGCTGATAACACACTGATGTTTCAGTTGTTGCTGAGCAGTGCTTACCCTGCGACAAGGGCTTTTCAGTGTCTCATGCTCTGCCAAGTGAGGAGTTGCACAAGAAGCTGGGAGGGAGCACAGCTGGGGCAGCAGACCTGAACTGACCAAAGGGATATTCCACACCATAAAAATTGTGTTCAATATATAAACTGGGAGAGGTACTAAGAAGGGAGGGCAATCGTTTTGGGGACAGCTTTTGGCATCAGTCAGCAAGTGGTGAGCAACTGTATTGTGCATCACTTGTTTTTCTTGGGTTTTATCTCTCTTTTTAAAATAATTTTTAACATAATATTTTATTTTGTTTCAATTATTAAACTGTTCTTATCTCAGCCTACAAGTTTTACTTTTAGTTCCCCTCCCTGTTCCACCAGGGTGGGGAGGAGGTGGGGGAGAATGAGCAAGCAGCTGTGTGGTGCTTAGTTGCCAGTTGGGCTTAAACCATGACAGTCCTTTTTGGTGTCCAGTGTGGGGCTTGAAGGGTTGAGATAACAACAGATCTGACTAGAACATGATAAAACAAGGTTAAACATTCATTCTACTGGTTTAATAGTTGCAGGTTACAATGTGGATTTATTTTCTCTCACAGATGTTGCATTTTGTCTCAGGGTTGTGTTGTGTAATACCGGTAATACCTTGGTTGCAGTATGTGTTCCCTGGCTTAATGTTTATTGTCCCTTGGGCCTGGGCTAAGACTATCATTGTGGGGGTACTTTTTAGTATTGGCTTATGGTATGACAATGTCCCTGGTCAGGACACCAATCTGGTGTATGTATTCAGTATTGCAGGTGCCTCTGTACTTTGGGGGTGTGAAAAATGAAGTTCACTCTCCTAGAAAAATTTAAAAGGTTTAATAAAAGGACAGTAGGAGACAGAAATAAAGCAAAGGGTTAAAAACAGCCGGGTTCCTTGGCATTCCACCAAAAAGCATGCCCTAACTCAGAAAACACTTCTTTAAATGCATTGACATGTTGTATATTCATAAATCTTCATGCATTATTCAAAAACATTCTTTTGGGTCCCTCCTACCCAACCTGCACCATCCCCTCTTGTAAATCTTGCATTCGTTATTCCTCTTATTCCTTTTGGTGGCTTGTTGGTCTTGTTTTACTGCTTCTGATAAGGGTGATCGATAACTCCTTCCCCGATGTTCTGGTATTTCTCATCTTCATCCAGATAGGATAATCCAAGAATGCGAGGAATTTTCCTGTTTATCTCTTACCATTCTTTGAATTGGTTACATGAACAAAAGGCCCCTTCTCTCTCTTTTTTTTTTTTTTTTACATTACCATGTTATCCAACATTATACATA
>VXBU01008013.1:9839-20784 GCA_013400315.1 Bombycilla garrulus
TTTTTTTTTTTTTTTTTTTTTATTCTTGAATTTCTTTTTCAACTTTGATGGTTTCATACTGATCTTCCCAGACAGAACAGAAAAAGAAAAGCCAGGTAAGGGTTACCTTCAAAGGTCCCTATCAGGACTATTAACTACCACTGGTACTGACTAATGTCTCTATCAAATGTGCAGGAACATTAAATTATAAATAAATATCAAATTACTCCCCTGTCATTGATACTCTTTTATCAAGTTTGATTTATATTTATGTTATGCATAGATGAAAATTGTATCTCTGTGTACTTTTGTATATTTATAATGTTTTGACTTGTGCAGTTTTAGCTAGCATTTATTCTGGTTCAATGAAGCAGATGCAGAATTCAAACTACTGGTTGCTTATGAAGGCCTAGGTGGGTACCTTTACTGCAAATAAATGAATTTGGGTATAAATCATATCAAAGATAGAGATTTGGGTGATACAGCTTAGCACAGAATGTTAGATGGAACTATGCTTGTTCATTTTCAATTTGTGCATTATTAATTGTTATTCTGTGTTGCTTTAGTGAAATGAATGAAATGAGTATTTAAAGGAGGGTTATATTTATCAATGTGAACAAAGCAGACTTGAAGCTTCCCATGCATATAAGCTGCAATAGCATGTAGTTCTGTTCCACATCTTTTCAGTCACCAGTTCAGAGATCTTACAGCATTTGTAACACTTTTATTGAATATTTTTATTGAAGACAATAGACTTTTAGGCCTTCTTTAATAACTTCAAATTTAGTAAAATTATAATAATTAATAGCACTAATAATTTGGAAATTGAAGAAATATTATCCTGAGCGATTATGTATTCCACAGTGTCTTTTAAATGCAGAGTGTTTCAAGTGCTGTGCACAGTAGTTTCAAGTGAAGATTCAATTAGTAGTTATGGGCTCAACCTAATTGTGGTATTTGGGTGTAGCTGGTTGGTGTATCCCATCGCTAAGACAGTTATTGCACATTTATTCTGTAAAGTTCAGAAATATTTTTCTAGCATTTTATGAATATAGCAGTATGGAGGGTGTTGGGAAGTTAAAATTTCACTTTAAAATACTTTTAGTCTTTATGCAGATGTCAGCAGTTACTTTAGCTATTTGCCTGAAGAAAAGGAGTTAAACTCTGTTATTCTTTTCTGGTAAATGGACATGTAATCATTCTTTGGGAAAAATTCTATGCAAATTTTAATTAATTTTTTGAAAAGCAGAGTAAATGTTAACAAGTTAACAAAATACATGATTCTGGCCCATCTTTCAGGAAAACATATTACTACAACTCTCTCCTGTATTTTGGCCAATAATTGAATTGGGGCTTACTGCAACAAGACTCAGTACTACAAAAATAAATCCTTGGATTTAAAAGAAATGAATTTTAAAAATCCATAAGGTACTTTATAGTATTTTTCTATAAGCCTAAGGAACAAAGGTGGAAGTAATATTTCCGTAAGTTATAACAATGGACATATTCCAAATAATGCTTTAAATTGTTCTGCTTTTGTGGGTTTGAATAAATTTATCATTTTAAATATTACAGAAAATTGCCTTGGGAACTTCTGATCAAAAGAATTGTTTCTTTCATGAAGATTGGAAAATGTTCTATTATGCCCAAATACAGAAATATGTGATAGGAAAACAAAGTGAAAAAATGAAAAGAGGAAAACTGAGACAAGATCAGTTTTGCTTTCTTGGCAAACATTTCATTCAACATTCATTGGGCATACATTTAAGATTTATTCAAACTGAAGTACAATTTTACTCTTATTTCAGTATTATGTATTTTGTCCTCTGGTTGGGAGAACACTGAAATATACTTGTGATGTCAGTCCCTTTGTGAATTGCTCTGCATCACTCTCAGTTCAAATTTTACTGTCTCAATTAATTTCAGCTTCAGTTAGAGTTTTCTTCTCTATTGCACTCTTACTTGTTCCTTTTTTTAAGCAAAAATCAATCTGCTTTTTTTTCCAAGAATAAATGTGCTAAGCTGGTGTAAATTCCATTTGAGAATTCCATTCATTTATGTGTCTCTTTAAGCTAAGTCCATTTTGATTTATAGTAGACACTGTTTTCTATTTAGCTCTGTATACTTTGATACAATAGTAATACTTCTCTTGTATGTCTAGGAATAGCTAACTGCTTCTTTTATCATTGATTCTGACATCTTTGACAAGATCTTTAATCCTTCGACTGCAGTACAACTCTTTTTTTCACTCTTCACCCTCATTAAACTGCACTGCTCATAGATCAGCCACTTGAGAGATCATATTTCATACAATTATGATAATTATTTTGAAATGCCTAGGACTGTTAATTCTTATTGCTGTTACCATCACAATACTGAATTAATGACAAAACTTTATGAAAATGTTGAAAAAAGCATGTTTAGAAGGCAATAACCATGACATTACACATCAGGCATATCGTAATAAAGCATTTGACATATATAAATTTCAAATGTAGCTGTAGACAAGGAAAAGATGGCAAATCTAATATATTAATAAGGCATAATGTTTGTCTTAATTTTTAGCATTTCCTTCAATGATATTATTTTTTTCTTACATTTTCACACAGTAGATGTGAAGGTGAAGAAAGAATGGACAGGACTCTGTGGTTTTTTATTTTTATTGTTTTTCTAGCAGTTGTATGCTGGATCTGATAAGTACTCAGGTGGCATGAAGAAAGTTTTCTTCATCTCGAAGAAAACTTGGTGATGATCAAAACTGTTCCATGAACTGAAGGTCTATTCTGAACTTTAGTAGCACATTCCCTCTTGTAGAACTGTGTGGGCTGGGGTTAGAGGGCTTTTATCACTGCGATACTGCAAGGCTTTCGTTAGAAAATAATTGTTACTGGAAATAAGCTGAATTGGGATTGGCTATTTGCAACTATAAAAGACATTTGCACCCGTGTTCTGATGTGCTTGCTTAGCATATTTAAGGAAAACAATAAAGCTGATTATTGCCTTGCTCTTCAGTTACAGCTGGTTATGCTGAAACAGCAGTACAATGGATTTAGCATTCTAATGTTAAGACCCAAGACACAGAAAAATTAGATGATGTGCACTGCATCAGAATAGAAATCTTGACTGTCTGTGGAGTTAAACCTGGATCCATGGTTTTCTTGTTCAGTGATTTTTTTTTTTAACCTAAAGTTACTCTGTTCTATATATGGTATTTTAGTAGTTGCAACTTCCATATTAGTCATGAATATAATTTTAAACCCTTCTGCTTTCTGGTACTAAGTAATTGTTTAAATTTTTTTTTAGTCTAAAAGAAAGAGGCATTGGAATTATAGTTTTTTTTTTCCTGGCCTAGTGAAGACACTATAAATTTTTCACAATAATGAGGTTTGTATTTCAAATATGTATATATACATACCTGTACAGTGTATGTAATTAAAAATATATTTCTGCCTTTTTGTTTGTTTGTTTTAGAAGGGAGAATTTTTCTCAGATATTGAGGAACAGGCTGCCCAAGGAGGTGGTAGAGTCATCACTCCTGGAAGTTCTCAAAGAAATGGCTTGGCACTTAGTGCTGTGCTTGAGTTTGCATGGTGGTCATTGGTCAGAAGCTGGGCTTTATGATCTTGGATAATATCTCTATTCTATTCTACTACACAGTCTAGGAAAAAAAAGTCTGAAGAAAACTACCTAGACTGAAACATTTTCTCTGACTGCTGGCACTGCTACCATTCAAGAATACTTTTTGAAAATATTTTCAGTAAGAAATAATGTAACTTTTATTTTCCCTCTCATACACAGTAGTCTAGAACTGGCTTTTCAGGGTGATTAAAACTTTTATTTAATGATATGCTCAAAAGAACTATATTACGTAGAACCCCACCCTTTCCTTCTCCTCTCCTCAAGAATCTCAACTTGATGATCAAATTTTTTTTTTCTAAAACATAAACTGCTGCAGTGTGAATTCTTTAAATGTGTTTGTACAGCCAAAAGGCTACATATGGACAATATGGAACTTGAAATGAATTCCTTAAGGTATGGTAGGACATGTCAATATAGTCTAAGGTTGTTCTGATTTATAAACAGTGGTTCTTTTGTATCTCTGAGGAAGAGTTTGGTGAGTAGTCAGACTGTAAAGTTTGTTAAGGAGATAGGGACATAGGTATAGGTACCTGGATGTTGTGCTCAATTTATACATCTGCACTTTTTCCCCCAGAAGGAAATTGAGTCATACAAATACACCAACAGAATTCAGTTGAGCAAATACTGCTGTTATGGGTGACTCTTGTGTATTGGTTTGCCCTCATGAATCTAATTTTTAAACTTTCAGCTAAAGACATTTGAAACAGAACAAGTATATTTTTGACAAAGGGCTTGTTAAATACAGTCTTCTTTGGTGAAGTTCTTTTGAAGTCCACTACCGGACACACTTCCTTCTTTTTACTGATACAGTAGTATCATTTTTCCTGTAGAAGTCACCTTTAACAGCAAAATAAATCAACATAATATTAGATATCTTTGAACTCTTCATGTCACTGCCACTAATCACAGTATATTTTAAATATTACAAGTTGCAAATGGCATCAGACTCTAATGCATTAATATTTGTAAAAAGTATACATGCATGCACACGTACTATTCTGATTGCTCTCCAATCCTTTAACTACAAAATTGAAAAATCCTGCTAAAATTTTGGACTGTAAAGCTTGTAATAAGTAGCTGCATTAATTATGTTTATAGTGAAAAGACCTTTTTTTTCCAAACTACATATCTTAGAACTTTTTCCATTAAAGATACCATTGCTACTGTATCTAATGGGATTAGATATAACTAGTGATAATTTTAAGGATGTTCTACACTGCTGGAATTGAGTGGAATTATCTTAATGTAGTAAAAAAATGTTAATTTGAATAAATATGAAAGGTCCGTCAAGCTCTTTTTCCTTTATCTCTGTTTCCTCTGTGCTTTTCTTTAATGGTGTTGCTGTATCAGATATAACAGCACAAAGAACACAGAATAGCCTACTGTTTAAGAACCTCTATAGCTAGTGCAATTTCTTTTTAATCTTTTCACTAGAGGTGGTATTTTTTTAGTTGAAGATGATAAAACTAAATTTTAGAGTTCATTGATTATCTCTGTGAGTCATTTTGCAGCTATTAACTGTTCCAGTTGATGCAAAACATTCTATCAATGCCAATAAATTCACATTCTCCTCCCTTGTACCCATATCCCTTTCAAAGCACAGTACACAATGAGATTTTTCTGAGACATAACCAAAAAAACTGGACAGGGGGCTATCAGGAAAGGAGAAGAGTACAGAAAGGTGTGGAAAGAAACAACTTGCTAAAAATACACTGTATACTGCAAAGAGTTATATTATTAGTTTTGAAATTTTTGGTGCGGTGAAGATAAGGAATAGCCTTTAAAAGAGCATTAGTGTTTTCTTACAGAAAAAGGTTGATGCGTTCAGCCTATTGCAAAGTGCATTTGCTTGCATTCTTCCTGCGCAGCACAAAGGCAGCATTAATGGAAATGATAAATAGTTTAATGAGCAGGCCAGGTGCCATAGCAATGGCCCACAAGACTGTTGGGCTGGAGACAGGTTTTAAAACAAACTTGGGGCTCTTGCTTCCTGGACTGGTTGAAGTTGAACATGTCGAGGAGGTGATGTGATTGATCTCTTTGGGGGAAGATGCCAGCTGGAGAGCTCACAAACTGCTCCTTCAGGATTCTCCTTAACGATGAATTGATGGCAGCTTCTGAAAAGAGTTACTCACACCGCACTCTTCCCAGCCATTCAGAGGTAGGGCTCTATCACAGTGGCTGCTAAAAGAAGGAATTGAGAGTTTAAAGGGACAGGAAAAAGGTGTCCCTGGTGAAAGAAAATGCAGGAAGTACATTCCCAAAATGCAGCTATTATTTCTATACTGTTGTAAAATAGATTTTTTTTAGGGGCTTATACACACAAGTGATTGTGTTCTGTTTGCTTTGAGGTTTTTTTGTGTTGGTGGGTAGTTTTGTTTTTGCTGGGTTTTTTTGGTTTTTTTTTTTTTTTTAATTACACAGGGATGTTGGAAATCCTAATAAAATAAAAGCTCACCCTTTTATCTGAGGCCTGAAATTCGTATTATATTTTAAATCAATTATTTAAAAAGTATTCTAGACAAGTGTTCAATTAAAAGTATTCTAGATGTCCTTAAAATCATGGTGAAGAAAAGACTTGTTTTGTTCTTAGCTTCATAGTCCTTGTAGTTCTTGAATTATAGTGCTCCCTTCACTGGAGGTTGATATCTCCTTCTGATAAGCTACATACATGTCCATTGGAAACTGTCTCTTGCTGGTTCAGAAACTTTTATTTCTGAGTACATGAGAGCTTGTTGCTTTTATCCTTATACTTTTATGAATAACCAGCTTGTTATGACATTTCCTCTAATGTCAGACAACAGTAATGAAACTTACTTTGGTATCAACAGTAACTCAAGAATCTTAGTCAATGTGTAAATAAGTTTGTTTGAACTAAAACAACCAATATGCACAAAGGATAGAAGGGTAGAAATTGAGTCCCACAGACAAACTGCACACAGTAGGAACAAGCAATCTTCTTTGAATCTTAGCAATCTTAGTCATCCAAATGGACAAAGTGAAAACATATAGAACAAATTTTGGTAACAACTGAAAATGAAGGCAAACAAGTTATTTTCCTGACTTCACCTGATGTACTCAGGATTAAACATTAAAGAGACTAAATAAGGCAGAGCTCATTTTTTGTTACTCCAAGGCATTAGTTTTACTGTGAAAAGACTATAACACATGATATATGATAGCTGTGAAAACTTGAACTCCAAAGAGATTGTTACTATAAGGTTGGGGAACAATTTATTTATATGCTACGTGTATTGCCTGGTTAGTCCTCAACTGTGTAATGCTCTGATCCCCTGGAACTTTTTTAGGCATTGCTACTGCAAAGCTACTCCTACAGAAGCCAGGATGTTAGGTTGTTCAGGGGAAGTGAAGATCATTGGCAGCCAGGAGTTGGGAAGCACTTATTGTCCATAGATGAAGCCAAATGCTGCAGTTTACAGGCAGGACCTTGTTCTTTTGGTTAATATCTTTCCAGTGCTTACTTTTAAATTTGGTTACAAATAATGAGCCACTGTTCAATATTTAATCTAAAAAAGGTTTTGTTTGTGTATGGTAGTGGGTTGGTTTGTTTTCTTGTTTTTAGATGAATTATTCTGTTCTTCAGGAAATTATTTTGGTGGGTTTTACTTTACAGAAAAGCTAATTTATTCTTTGCACACTTTAAAAAACACAAATGCTACATCCCAAATGGTAGATACAGTGCAGAAGGAAAACTCTAGCCTTTAATTAGTATTTAAAAGAGCCAGCTTTTGAAGTGTGATCCAGAACTGGAAAGCCTTTACTTACTCTCAGTTCCCACTAGTGTCTGAATGGGGAAGTCCTGCTTCTTAGCATTTTACCAGAGAAAAAAAAAAAGTACCAGAGTAAGGTATGCTCAGCAGTGTCTGATATTTTTTTGTTCTTTGAGGTGTTTCTCTGCAGCAAGGAGCTGTAGGTAACTGTGGCAGTGGTACTTGCCGCCTGTGACATGCCTTCACAGCAGCACCCCACACCATGTGCTTTCCACAGAGTTGCATATCTTCACTCCCTTGCAAGTGAGGGGGTTTTGTTTTCCAAAATCATCCTGCTGAGAGTCCAGCAAGCTGGAAGCTGTTGAACATATGCCGGTAAAGAATTTATTCCTTATAGTGGGTGGCCAAGTGGACCACTGAAGTGAGTCATTTAGTAGACTGGAACATGTTTTGTTCCCTGCCATAATCCATTTCAACTTTAAAGCTTTACTGGTGGTTGGAAACATGGTGAAATGTATATGTTAAAATATTAAAAATGCAAGTATAGTTACTCACTGTAACTATTAGTAAATATTCTGCTACATGTAGAAGTTATGAACAGTATTGCACATTGAAAGTTTAATGTTCCTTTTTATTTCACATTGATGAGAACAAGAGAAAAAACATAACTTTGAAAACCCTGGAATTTGCTTATGTCTCAGATTTAATTTATCTTAAAATATATTTTGAGAAATCTCAGTGGTTACTATTTGTAATTGACAGTTATTGAAGGCATAAATACTTTCTCATGTGCTTGCCTGCACATCATACTGCCCCAGCACTGAGGTCCAGTCAGTGCATTGAAGAAGTGGGCATTCACAGCTTTTCTTCCCCTTATTACCATGCTCAGGTTTCTTTGGTAGCTTTCTACCTTTAATATTGCCTTCCAATGCAGTACTTTATTTATTGCTCATCACTTTTCTATCAGCTACGTAGGCAACCAAGAAGGCAGACACTATCATAGCATTCTCCATGTCAGCCTTTAATTGCTCTATTTCCTGCATCTGTAAATCTTCTATTTCAAACTTTGGTGTGATATTTTTCTTTGTCTGAGGTAGTTCAATAATAAGATTTACGAAGATTACATTTTTTTTTTTTTTTAAGTCTTGAACAGCCAAGTTAGGACCTTTAAGGACTGATGTTCTTGGGCAATGCTCTGGAACAGAAAAAGTTTGGAAATTTTGGAATTCTTGGGGTTCACTCTCTGCCATTTCCTGAGCTTGTCTCGGTTACAGCATGGAGCTAATAGCAGCAAGGTTGTGGGTTCAACCCCTGTATGTGCCATTCAGTTAAGAGCTGATGGTCTCGCTGGGTTCCTTCCAACTCAGAATATTCTGTAATTCTCAAACTAATTAAACTGTGTATTTGTGCATTAGGGTATCAGAAAACATTTACTTCAAAAACTCCTGTAGGAAAGAAAACGCTTCTTGCTATTCTGTAACAAATCTTGGACCTACAGTAAAAGACAAAAAACTGTATTGTATTGATGCAAACAATGTGGATAGATCAGGGGACCTGTCATTTTGTAGTTTCTTGCATTTATTTATTAAAATTTTGTAATTAAACTTGCTGCAGGAAAAGCAACATCCCTTTCTCCCTTCCTTCTATCCAGTTTCCAAGTTCCTTGACGGCTAAACTCTCCATCCCATCTCCAGAGGTATAACCAAGGTGATAGGTGCAACACCTGAAAATATTCATAAAACATGAGTTTTAGGAACTCTGCTCTGTTGAGTAAAGAATACTTTGAAAAAAGTTTGTAGTCCAGAAGGTACAGTCAGTCTTCCCTTTAACATTTGACATATTAAAAATACTCAGTACTTGTACAGAAAACTTGAACATCATGAATCACTGTAATTTTTCATATAATCAAATTAATTTCAGAGTCACTTCCAAAAACGTAGTAAGTTTTGTTCTGGAGTGGTTTTAATTCAGAAACTGGCAAAGTAGTGTAAAGCTACTTTTATCTCTTGCTGATCTTGAAAAGTGGTTCAGTATAGAAATATGAGAACAGATTCATGTGAGAGTGTTCTGCAGCACTGAAATGATTCACACTTTGTATGCGAACTTGATCTATTATTTGGGAGACTGTCTAGTCTGATTAAAAGCTATTAGTCTGGGATATGACTTTAATTGAATTAGAGTAATATGTTCCTCAAAGAGAAGTGTCATAGTTGCATGATGATGCTAGAGGAAGATTTGTCTGTCTTAAGCTAATCCTAAATGAGGCTTCTTACTCTCCATTAATATTAAGGGAAAAGAGACTTGTGCTAAAATGTTGTGAGTACAGATACTTAATTCTTCTCTTTCATAACATTTTTGTGTATCAGTTCCAACTAACAGAGAAGGGAAAAATAATCAGGAAACTTTGAATGGTTATAGTATGTTCTCCTGCTAGCAGTTCAGGTTCTTGTTTTGATAATTTTCTTTTCTCCTGACCCCTGTTTTCTTTAAGGTCTCATTCGATTACAAGAGCTCATCAAGGCTCCATCACGATACAACCTAAGACTGAAAATCCGTCAGTTACCAGCTGACACAAAAGATGCAAAGCCATTGCTAAAGGAGATGAAAAGAGGCAAAGAATTCCATGTAATCTTTGACTGCAGCCATGAAATGGCAGCAGGCATCTTGAAACAGGTAATCCTCGTTTTGCTTTAGATGTCTTAATCTTTTCGTCCCTAATAAATAAAAGTATTATCCAGACCTAATGGTATTTAACAAGCATGGAAATTGTATGTCAGTTTTACTGAGGCCTAACTGAAAATAAACCAAAGATTTCAGAGGTTTTTATTGGTGACACAAGAGGTAGGTGTTTTAATTATGCTTTTATAAAGAAAGAGTTTAATTAATTTATGTTCAGGAGGAACATAAAGCTATATTACTCTTTCAACTATGAAGAGCTAGTACTTTGGAGAATTGATGCTTTAAGTGTGGTTTTAAATGCTTCCTTACTGTTATCTTATGTATCAAATCTTTATGTATTTACTTATTTATTTATATATTTGTTTTTATTTGAGGCCTTTAAGATGTGTATTCCTAATCAGATAGTGATGTCTGAATAGTATGTCACCAACAAACCGCATAAATGTATTCCACTGAGAGGGCAGAATTGATATCTTAGAGCCAGGTTCTCTTTGCACTAATAATGGAACTGCAAAACACCCAGGTACCTTTGGATTGATGCTTTGAAAATATTGTGTGCAAGTGAGATGAGTATGTGAGATACAGCAGAATTCCAAATATTTAAGTGGCTCAGAGACCACCTTTCCCATAGTTTTTTAATTAAGCTATGACTTCCAATAAAGACAGTAGGACGAATACCTAAACTGAAACCGTATTCTACGCTTCTCATGCATAGCTTTTAGTGACTTTAATTCATATTTATATTATGTTTGCTAGAAAACTGTAGGATCTAAATTGAAAACAAAATGTATTTAAGAGTTGGACATATGCGTCTCATTAGAGGTACTTACAGGTATTATTGTGAGAATAATTAAAATTGCTAGTAAGCCTATATGTATAATATAATGTCTTTCCTTTATTGTTCAGTGACTGAAAAG
>VXBU01008048.1:8709-21539 GCA_013400315.1 Bombycilla garrulus
AAAAACAACCTATAAACCTCTTGACATTTAAATCCTATGTTAATAAGCTGCCTCAGAAAATATACTTTTCTTAGAAAATACTAGAAGTTCCTGAATGAATTATTTGATAAAAATACATTTCTACATAATTTTATTCTATATACCTATACACCAGCCATGCCAGACTCCTACTCTCATTAAGATCTAGCATTAACTTGAACCAAGATCTCCAGTGATACTACTTTCCACTATAATAAATTTATATGGAAAGCAAAATTATACCTTATCCCCTTCTTGTTCTTCTCCTTCATCTTCAGATTCAGAAGCTGATGCAGAACCCACTTTTGCAACATTTTTCCTTTTTGGTTCGGCTTCTTTCTTTCCTTCCTTTTTATCAAATTCCTTCTTTGATTTCTCCTCTTCCTTCTGACTTTCCTCATCTTTTTTCCCTTGCTTTTTGGGCTTTTCTTCTGGTCCTTTTTTCTTTGCCTTCTCCTCCTCATTAACACTAAAACAGAGAGAGTATTTAGGCATCACATCCATTATCCATGGTGACTTATAAAAACAACATTCTAACTCAGGAAGCTGGGTCTTTTTAAGCACAGAACTGAAAAATGAGGAAGTTAATTTACTTAATGACTCTTCAAAATATTCTCTCTAAAATTAAAACCCCAGCAAATAAATATCAGTATGGAGGGCCTAATAAAGGTAACATTAACAGAAGTGCACCAATCCTAACCCAAGAAGTTCATTCTCAGTGGACTCCCCACACACAGATGGGTCTGTAGGACCCAGACTGCATACACTGTAAACTAGGTTTATAAAGTATACTTAAGTTGTTCCTATTCTAAAACTGTGCATCTGCCAATTTACAGAAAACTAAACCTATGTTCAACTTTCCCTTGAGTTACTAGAAGCACTAAACTTAACATAAGAACTGAAGATGGCAAAACAAAATTCAGGTAACTAACAGTGTTGCAATTCCATGGAAAAAAAATCTGAAACAAAAATGTATAAAAAGGACAACACTATTTTATTTTTGTGTGATGTTGTATTTTCTCTTAATAAGAATCTTTCCTCCTCACTCAGCACACAATCATATAAGGAATTTTTGTACAGATCAGACAAATTGGGAAGATTAAGATCTTCTCTCTCCTGTTACAGAAATGTCCTTCCTTGAATTACCCTGTATTATAAAAACATCTACACAAATAGTAACTTATACTCAACACTAAAGGGGCAAAAATCTGTCAGGAGTAAAAATTTTCAAGTCTTAACATAAGGAGCAACACAGTTGACAATGAAGAAGCTTTATATTAAGGAAGAACTCACAAGTCACCCTCTGAAAGACACGATGGTTTCACCAACTTGGGTCTCCCTCTTGGTTTTGGAACTTTTACTTCAGAAGCTAGTAGTTATACAGAAATAACAGGTTAGTCCACAGTCACCACCTTGTCTATGTGTCAAGATCCTTATTCAATAGACATAACACATGCTTAAAAGAAAATATACACCCTAACTTTGTTACTCTACAGAATTCAATTTAATTGAGTACCAAACTTAATCGAGATCTCTTTGAAAAGTTAAAGTGTTGGCAGGCTTTTTAGCTGACTGGTGAATTAAAAACTTCTGTGTTTTCTACCCACAGGTTCTGGCTACTATTTCTTGTGCTTTTTGCAATCTATGCAGTAGGGATTTGTTTCACATGTTGTGTGATGAGTCTTAAATTAGATAATGAGAAACCTGACATCAGGGAATGAAAAGCAGTCGCTTATGCCTACATTTATGCAGTTTGTTGTCCGCCAGTTTTACTCATATCTGGGGGTTTCTGTCACTTTTCAGGCTAACAAACGACTGTCGAGAAGTTCTACCACCACACTATAGTGCAAATCAAACCTCTTCATTTCCTCAGATTCACCACATTGTTACTCCTAAGACAAACAGCCTGCTTTCCTAGCACTTATGTACCTCAAATGCTTGTCCAGTACCACAGAGACTATGCTGTCAGGAAACCTCATGATCAGTAAACTCTTCTTGACCTTAGCACAGAGCACTTTTAAACATCCTATCAACAACAGAAAAGACTGCATAGTGTATTTTCCAAAAAGGTTTTTTATATGGGAGGCAAAAGCATCTCTTACAGATCCTTTCCTGCCCTTACTGACATTAGTTAGTGAAAACCAGCAAAAAATTTTAACAATAAAACCACAAATATTAAAAATGCGTATTTTGTGCATGTAATGAAATGGCAGAGGGGGATGAATTAATACTCAATTTCCTCACAGCTTTGATGGCAAAAATAATTGAAGTCTATTTAACTGTGGTTCCACTGTTTTTATATTGTCAGCAGATACAGAGTACTATAAATTGTTTGCTTCCCTGAGTAGGTGCTCATACAATGTACTTAACTGCTTCAAGAACTGTCTTCCAAAGTGGTAATTAGTGATCAAGAATATCTGCAAGCTTACCATTAAAGGGACAATGGATCATTGCTAATTTGAAAGAAACAAGCACTACAGAATTATAACCAAATGATTCTGACAAAACATTAAAAAAAACCAGCCATATTTTCTTTTTATTTGCCTATCAATCAACACAGACTATTTTAAACATCCTTCTGAACAAGACTCCTCAGCTCTTATTTTGTTTTTCTTGTCCTCTGAACTCCACCTACAGGCTCCCTGTTCCCCTAATTCTCATATTTGTGTTTTATGGATCTTCTAACTCTATCAAAGTATTTTATAGACCTTTAATGAATACAAACCTTTGTGCAGCAAACCCACCAGAGAGCTCCTATCATATATCTACACTTAAGCAATACTCTGCAAAGAAGACTGACCTATTTTGAAAGGTAATACCTGTACCGCAAACCAACCAGTCTTTACCTTAGAAGACTAAACATTAATACTAACAATTTAAATCCATTCATATACGGAACTCATAAATTTGAGATGTTTTCTCACTACGATCTATTAGCAAAATCTGCCTTAGCATGCAAAGATACTCTGTGGTACTTCAGGGGAAGCAGATAACTCCCTGACGAATTCTACTAAAATATTTCTGTGGTGAAAAAAAAATCGTTCTTGTGAAGTTACCTGCTGGTCTTCCTCTTTTGGGGCTTACTTTTGGAGACACTGTCCCAGTAGTTGTTGCTGCCCCTGCTGCTGCTTCCTCAGTGTCAGCTTGTTTTTCGGACTAATTTAAAGAATGAATTTCACCAGTGAAAAAACACATGGCACCATCATCTCAATTATTTTCTCAAACAAAGCCCTTTAAACTTCTGGAAATATTAGGCAACTGTTTGTACACACAAAAAAGTCTCTGAACATGGTAACATATTATACTTAAGTATTACTAATTTCACCCTCTGCAATCCCAAATGGAGAAAACAGTCAAGAACTTAGTGTCCAGGATAAAAGATGACTAGAGTACAGATACAGCATGTTACTTTTCAGTGACAAACATACTAAGGTCACAAATACCTCATATTCATCCCCCATCCCTGCTGTCAGCTGTAACTTTGGAAGGTAAGGTTTCAAACACAAAATTAAGATCTGCCCTACTTAATTCTAGTTTTTAGTTGAGTCAGTGCCCTGATCTGACTTGCTGTATGACACAAGAACTTAAGGCTAGCATATGCTGAGCAAGCAACTGGAACTGTCTCTTTCAAAGTACCTCTGTGTTCTCCCAGGTTGTAGAGATCACAAAAATCATAAATTTGTAAAAAAATTGAGTATTTCAGACGTTAGTTCAATGTGATGAAGATGTTAAAGAAATTTTTCAGAGCTTCAATGCAGGCTATTTTATTAGCAGTTTAGTAACAGTTTATATCTTATTTTTTCTAATTTGTAATAACCTGTTTGGGAAGGACAGGGACTTCATATTCCACATCAAGTTCAATAATTAAGACTTGTAAAATAGTCTGGGAAAACTTTTGTTTCTGAAAATCTTTCAGACACTTGAAAAGGCAGGGAGTAGAGTGTCAAACACTTAAATTAATGCATAATCTGTCATTAAAGGAAAGAACATCAAGTATCATCACATCCAAAAGATTCCAGTAATGCAAAGTAACTAAACATATTGTTACCTTTCTTTTTCTTCCTCTTCTAGCAACTTTAGGAAGAGAAGAATCATTTGTTTTCACCACATCCTGTGAAGATAAAAAATGTTCCTAAGAATTTTAATAAAACAAAGATATATTTAATTTATTTGTGTTTTTTACACAACTGAAGCCTCGGGCACACAATTTAGACAAGAATCCTTTAATGTACTTTTAATGTAATGGAGACACTGCTTGCTTTTAAACTATTAAAATCTAGAACTGTTAGACATTAGGAAGAAATTTTTTACTGCAGGATGGTGAGGCACTGGAACAAGTGGCCCGCAGAGGTTGTGTCTGCTCCATCCCTGGCAGTGTTCAAGGTACGGCTGGATGGGGCTTTGAGTGACCGGGTCTAGGAAAAGGTGTACCTGTCACTAACAAGGGGGATGGAACGAGGTAATTTTTAAGGTCTGTTCCAACCCAAAATGTTCTATGATTCCACGATTATCTGATACTTAGGACTTTTTCCTGAAAGACAAAAAATAAGTACTAAATAACAGTCTGCTCTAAATAAAGACGTAGTGATGTTTTAGTCTGTCTGGACTCTTTATCTAGTCTTCAAAAAAGGTATATTTGCAATATAATATGTGTAAGTGGTAAGTGATACAATACAGAGTCTTTCAACTTAAGCAAGTTTAATCGAACTTATAAGACAAATCAGACTAGAAGTTTCCTCTGTGATGAAAATTTCAATTTCTGGGAGCTTCAGTGAGAGGTATAAATGAAACTGAACATACAGAAAGTTTTACATAATTAAACAGCTCTTGAAACAGCCCCTGCCACAGTAGTAGTAACTGCAGTGTCTTAATACTCAGTAAGAGATTTACACCACTAAACATAGTATTACGGTGTTGATAAAAGCTGTCACATACTTCTTTACTGGTTTTATCAGAAGGTAGATCATCTTCCTTTGAAGTATCCATCTCCTTTTCTTCTGTTTCGGCTTCTGTAGGTAAGTTATCCCCTTTAGGGCATAACTGCAAAGCAAGTCAACAGAGGACAAAAAAATGCATTAGAAAGTATTTTATAGTGAAAAGAGAACATGCTAATTATCATCAGGCTGCTCTTCCCCTTTAGTTTAAATCTGTAGGTACACTCATTTCTTAGGTACCCATTAAATATCTAATTGTACTGGACTACTTCCTCTTATGAGGAAGGGCCAAGGGAGCTGGGCTTGCTCAGCCTCAACAAGAGACTGAGAGGGGACCTCATCAATGTGCAGAAGCATCTGGAGAGAGTGTGCCAAGAGGATGGATCCAGGCTCTGCTCAGTAGAGCCAAGCAACAGCAAAAAAGGCAGTGGGCACAAACTGATGCACAGGAGTTCCACCTCAACATGAGGAAAAAATTCTTTACTGTGCAATGACCAAGCACTGCAAAAGACTGCTCAGAGAGGTTATGGAGTCTTCCTCCCTGGTGATATTAAAGGACAATCTGGACACAAACTGTCCAATGTCCTCTGGGATGATTCTGCTTGAGCAGAAAGGTGAGCTAGAGTAGGTTCCTTCCAGCCTGATCCATTCTGTGTGAACAACCTGTCACCAGTTAAGGATACCTGTCATGCTGAAACACGAAGCTTAAGTCACTGGCATCCCGACTAGCACATGGTGCTTGAGGCATAAATTCAGAGTGAAGCAAACTGATTAATCAATCAGCCCAGTTTAAAAGAAATTTCCCCATCACAGCAGCAAACACTAAGAACAAGTTCTTTCATAGGCAGCATGCAAAGGAAAGAGAAGCACAGATTTGCCAACATTGTCAGGAAACTATGTGTTTCAAAGTGCTGCTAAGGTATAGCAAACAGAACCCAAACCACCTTCACATTCCACACTTCCAAATATAATAAAATAAGGAATTCTAGGCAGTAAGAAGTTGGGACAAATAATCCATAAATAATTCTGCAGGCTCCAACTCATCAAAACCATTTTCACCATCATATATTAGTATACTATACCCGTATCAGTATACTACCAATTTTTTCTTCCCTCCAATCAAAAGACTTTTTTACTCTGGAATAGCCAAGCTATTATATTCTACTGGACACTAATCCTATTTGCTATGTATCTGAAACACTGCAGATTCTTCAGTTGCAATTGTGAATCAGTACTGAAGAACAGCCAGTAACATCTACAGAAAAACTACATGAAATCTTGGCAAATAATCAAAATGGAAACAGAGCTCAAGGATAAGGGCAAGGCTATTCAAAATAATCTGATATTTAATTCAAGAGCACTACTTATCTTGTTGAGTAGTAATTTCCAGAAATGAGTTACAAATAAATGAGATACCATAAATGCCAGTCCCATCTGCATGAGAATTTTTGTCATTTTAGAATTCTATTCTTAAAACCGCTCCAAAGAGTTGACAACATACAGTATCTCTTCCAAGCTATATGAGAAATATCTCCATATGAACAAAACATTCAAGAATAGAGAAAAGTTCAAAGCAGAGTACTACTGAATCATTAAATGCACAGTAAGCTAAGAAACTTTACCTCTTACAGTATAAACTATGTATTGCACCAGAAAATGGAAACAAATGTATTTCAAACTGCAATGAAGTTTGTTTTGGAAGGTTTCTAAGGTATGCACACATTTACAAAGCAAAGAAGCTAAACTGTGTATAAACTACTGCATACTGATTCCTGACTTAAGAGTTTAATTGATACAGCTGTGAGATTCTCTATATCCTAAGTGGTTCATTAAGGGTATTGTCTAATTCAAGCCAATTCTTACAAACCTTTTCTGGCAAACACACTTAAGTACCCTTTCACCCATGACAGACCTTAATGTTCTGTCCTGTTTTACAATATACATGATCACAACTGAAAGTGAGTCATACGTGTCTATAATATGAGAAAGTCTTCAAAAACAGAAAGGGAAAGTTAACCTAATTCTTGACGATAATTATGATTTTCAACTTCTCCTGCCTACTGAGTCCTGCATGAATTTAGTTTTAAGTGTATTATGATCTAGAAATAGCTGGTAAAGAAATCAGTTTTTAAAAACCATACAGAGCACCATAAAAGGAAAACAGAATGATAAAAGTATTGCTGTAAGTATATCTGAAAAGAAGCAAACACAGCAAAGTTACAACATTAAACCACTGTTAGTTTAAAGTATTTAAGTAGAGACTTGGCAATATAGTTTTGACTTGAAAACGTTTCTGGCATAACAAAGCAGAAATTCCATCACTTACTTTTGGGACAGAACACTTTTTTCTTTTGGCTCCTGCTTTTTCTTCACTGCCCTCAGCAGGTTCCTGACCACTTTCTTCAACAGTTTCATTGATAGAAGTGTTAATGGCTGGATGAGGCTTCAATTTAAAAAAAAGCATCAAAAATGAGATCTAAATCTCCTCCCATATACATTACTAAAAAAAGCATCATGTCAAGAAATCCCTTACTAGAAGGACAAGAATATTAAATAGATCTTATTTCATTAGTTTCTACTGTTTTCAATTTAATTTGCAACTTACTTAATAAGCTTTCAAACTCTAATGCTGTAACAACTCATTTTTACATTACCATACTGAAATATAACTATTTTCTTATGTATAATATATCTTAACATATCTGAATGATAAGAAAGGAAAAAAAGATGGTTTTGGTCAAATACAACTTCTGATACTGCTATAAAGAAATGCATTTTTAAATATACTATCAATCCTAAGTGATTCAACTACTCGTTCCTGAAAATGTAAGCAGAAAAAGGATTACAGTAAGATAATTAATGAATTAAAAGTTAAATCCTTAGTAACAGAGGAGATAAAGCCCAAATTATTAATTTTTCTTCCATTACACTGTGCATGGCTTTCTCCTTCTTAAATACCAGCTACTTCAAATAAAACTGGCAGAACTCCCCTGACTCATTTTTTCCCCCACTAGGGAAGCAGGTTTGGGTTAAAGCCCAACCTTACAATCTCCTTTCTGCCCTCCAACTCCCTTTCTAGCAGTTACAAGCAACATCTGCAAAGTATCAATACTGCTGTTAGAACATTCTAGTTCTGGCAACGAAACAGAAAATATAGCTCTCAGAAGGCCCCACTAAGATAAAAAATTGACTTAGCAGTGGAGAACTGCTAGCAAACAGTCCATTTTGCCACTGCTTTGGTCCATCAGAGGGAACAGCAGCATTTACAAAGCAGAAGCAGATTGCAGCCTCTTGAGCCTGAACCACTGCCATGCGAAACATGACACCCAGGTGTCAGAGCACTCTGCAGATGAAGATGTGGTGCAGCAACGAGTGGGCCGTAACCATCCATGGCAGCGTCACTGCCAAGGACAGGGGTGCATCTCGGGAATGTGATGAACCTGGATGCACCATGCCATTGTCATGGCCGCCATGCTGCAGTGACACTGCCAAGTCAGTGCCACAAAGCACCACTCAGCCAAGACAGTAATGACTGGGTGGCAACTCCCAGCAGAGCTCTGCCCACCAACAGAGGAAAGAAGGATTCTCACAGGATGACGCAGATTCCTGCTGGCAACTACCTTTCTCACTTTTTGTAATTCCTCACTTCTCTCTACTCTTCTATTTTCTTCCTTGCTCACTTCTTTAATAGTGAATAAAACTGAATTACTGTTTTGATCATCATCATCTGACCTCTTTTGTCACTTAATCTTGTTCCTGGTATATTTTTATTTCCCCACCTCGATATCAGGGTGGTGGATGGCTTAGGACATGCTCCCATACTGGGACATATGTCCAGGAAAAGGACAAAAAAAGAGGAAAAAAATTCCAAGTGAATGCCTCTATACTAAGAGCTGACAAGTCTGCCTGTCATATCATCTTGTATCCAGAGTAAAAGCTCAATTTTGCCTAAACCTTTACGTGATCAGCCACTTCCCTTCTGCATGCCCAAACACAAAATTTTCTACTCATCCTGAATTTTTAAGCTCTGACTCCTGAACTGTCTTCCCTGCTGTGTTTTTTAAGTGTGTAACTTAGCTCTAAGAATCTTTAAAATCTAAGAGTTGTATGTAGATAAAACATAGAGATCAAGGCATATCTTGAGATACATTCACATGCAAGACTGCAGCTAAAGAAATGTGTCCATTCACCTATGCACTGAACAGTGCAACATATTAGCAGGCCACAATACATTATTCCACTTTAAAATATTGTTGGGAAAATGGCGTATTTACCTATCAGTATCTACACTAACTTTCCTCTCAGTTTTTATAAGCAATTACTTGCCTGCACTTTCAAGATCCCTCACTGCCACAAGCAGGTATGGCATCCCTCATGCTTGTGGGCAGGTGGCGGTGACATGGGTGGAGCCAAGTCCATCACTGTCCTCAGCTGATCACAATTGGAACTGGGGAGGTGGCTGGCAAGGGGTGAACTGACCTACTTCAACATTCCACCTCCCCCGGGAACAGATGGTGCCTTTGCTCAGGAAGCAATGGGAGAAGGGGGAGAGAGGATGGAAGGATGGTCATGCACAGAACAAGATGCCTGTACAGGGCACATGGGGTTCTGAGGCAAAAGAGATGCCAGAGTCAAGGAGAAACACTGAAAGAGGAGACATATAAGCCATTGCCCAAGCCAAGCTCCAGCCCAGAAGAGTTGCGTTGAGGAGTCCATTTACTGAAAGTAGCTCATGTCATTGCAGATGGAGCTGTGAATGGCAGGAGCTGGAGGCAAGAGATCTTGAACTTTGCATATATAGGGCACAGTAGCCAGCCAGGTGAGTGGACACTCAGAAACATCAGGAGCCAAGGACTCAGCTGGAAGACCCAACTGTTTCCAAGCTTAGCCTGTGAGGGTATAAGTGACCAGGGTTTCCTTTGTCCAGGGTCCATCCCAAGAAGCATTGAGCTCAAGCTGTTATTTTGTGGTTGCACTATGACTGAATTGTTTTATGGACCCAGCTGTCTGAGACTGCTAGACGAAACTCAGTGTGTCCAGCCAGAAGTGAAACCTTGTCTGGCTGTGTGAGTGGGCTGTGTGCAGGGAGCCAGCAGGGTTCCCAACAGGATTACTGCATCTGTCTGTGGCAAAGGGCACATGCCCAGGCTCAGATGGTGGTGAGTGCGACTGTCACAGTGGCTCCTGGATGGTCAGACATGGAAGCTCCCTTAACACCAAGCACTGGCAGAAGGGAGACACAAGGGGTAGGGCTGCAGGCCATGAAGGAGCCTGCACTGCACCTGCTAAGTAAGAAACAAGGAACAAAGTAACCACTTCACACCTGGCTGTCTCCTATACTACCAATGTCACACTGAAATGTGCAGACAGGACACTGGGGACCAGCAAAGCCAGAGCAGAGATGGCTGGAGGGAAGCAGGTTTTTCCAACTCTTTTTTTTTTTTGTCCTTGTTCCTTGTTACCAGAACTAGTAACAAAAAGCATACGTCAACTAACTAAACTGCACCATATTGAATGTTTGATTGCTGGTACCGTACCCCTTTTTGGCAGAGATGGTGGAGCTTCAGAAACTGATTCGAAGCACTCTGCCATCCTTAAAACAAATACCAGCCTCCCCATAAACTGCCCAGTAGAGACAGAGGTAATTCTCTTCTTCATAGCTGGTACAGTCCTGTGGTTTGGATTTAGTATGAGAATTATGTTCAAAACTCACAGATTTTTTTAGTTGTTGCTACATGGTATTTACCTTAAACCAAGGAAAAATTAAAACAGTGTTATCAACAGGATTCTCATACTAAATCCAGAACATAGCACTGAACCAGCTACTAAAAAAGAAAATTAACTCTTATCCCAAGGTACATCAGGACAATACACACTGAAACATCCATTCCTTCCCTGACTAAAATATCCAAAAGTCCTACTCTTTAAAAAAATCTTAGCTGTTAAATAAAGCTTTTTGTAGATGTACTCTATTAGCACCAACAACGACAACCCAAAAGTAAAAACAAAAGCTGGTTAAAGGGCTTGATTTGCTATAGGTAAAACTAGCTTTTAATAATACCTACCAAAGAGTAGAAGGAGAAGACTGTCAAAAGGAAAGTTTTCCACAGTAAAAGAAGCAGATTTGCATTAATCTACTGCTTAACTTCCTTCTTTTTGTAATTCAAACTGATCCAACCTTCCTGGTCAAGCAGGGAAACCTACAGCTGGCTGAACAGGACCATGTCCAGATGACTTCTATCTCCAGGAATGGAGATTCCACAACCTCACTAAGCAACCTGTAGCAGTGCTTGGTGACCCTCACAGGGAAAAAAAACCTAACTTCCTTATATTCAGAGGGAACCTCTTGTGTTTCAGTTTGTGCTCTTTGCCCTAGTCCTGTCACTGGAAACCCCTAAAAGGGGTCTGACACAGTCTGTTTGTACCCTTGCTTCACATATTTGTATAAATTGAGGAGATTCCACATAGGTTCACCAGAGCTGAGCAGTCCCACAGTCCCACTCTCCTCACAGCAGAAATTCTCCAGCCCATCACATTCATGGCCTTTCATGGGTCTCTCTGTCCAGTATGTTCATGTTCCTCAATTTGTATTGAGTAACTGAGAACTGGATGCAGGACTCCAGTTAAAACATCCCTACTAAGAAAAGTTTCTTCTTCCAGTAATTTTATGGCTCACTTAGAGGAACAGGACTTAAATATGACCTGTAGGAAAAAATCCTTTTCTTTCTTTTCAGTAAAGAAATAGCAGAAAAACTGCAAAGAACAACCCAATGGCTCTACACAGAACCTGACCCAGAAAGACAGTGTGAAAAGTGCTGCTGCTGAAGCTGAAGAACCTGAATGAACTCAAAAGGTGAAAGGACTATCTTGCAGAAAAGCTGTTACACTAAGAAAACAGTCTGCACCTGTATCTCTTGGCAATGTTTTGTGTCTTTTCCCAATTAGAGATGTAGCTAGGAATGTCTCAAGATGCTACTGAAAACACTGCTTAACTGAAGTGACTGAAAGTCAGACAATTATTTACTGTTACTCAGATTTTAACCTAGTTAAATGACTGGTATAGCTCACAACTGCCTCAGGCAGAGGCATCTCAGATCAACAGAGCATCTCTCTTCAATTGCCACAATAAGGACAGTGAAAAGGTGCATGAATTTGTACCTCACAGTAGCAGAAAGAATCTGTCTCTTATTACTACAGTCCTTCCCTCTGTGATGTGGGGATTAGCATCTCTCCATACCCCAAAGAAGAAAGTGTACCCCTGGAATACATCATCTAACAATACTTCAGAAACTCCTTAAATCTTTATCCATGTTCTCCTTCAAACTAGAAACACAGTAATATGGAGTATCTTATGAAGCAGGAATTAACTGATGCTGAAATGGCAACCTGGCAAGTTGTGCAAAAACAGCAAATAAAACCAGAAGACAGCAATTATTTTTATTATTACTGCAGCATTGCCTAGAAATCCTGATGTAACCAAGGTAAGTATACATAGTGAAACTAAAAGCTTACAGAATGTCCAGAGCAAGCAAAGACAAAATGAGCAAGAGAATTTCTTTGTCTTCATATTAAATTTGGGTAGCGTTGCATAGCTCTGGTTTAAGCTTGGAAGTCTTACAAAAAGGGCAAGAAACAAGGAACTACTGAGGGACAAAAACTGAATCAAGTCATGTGACAGGGGCTAAAAAGGCAAACATCATATTGCTTTCATCTGCTGGAATGATGATACTGCACACCAAGAGAACATGGACTGAAGTCTCACAAGGATACTTGAGGACATAGGGATTTTGTTTTAGAATATGTAGGGCACAGAGACTGAGATTCCAAAAACCCCACCACTTTTCAAGCACAGCCATACAGTTACAAATGTATTTCAGA
>VXBU01008048.1:30057-50032 GCA_013400315.1 Bombycilla garrulus
TTAGTACATCTTGGTTAGATTTAGTTTGCTGGAGGGGATGTTAGAGATCCTCCAGTTCCATTTTGCCGTTGGCAAGGACACCTCCTACTGAACCAAGCTGCTCAGAGCCCCCTCCACCTTTCCAGGGATGGGGCATTCGCATCTTCTCTGGGCAACCTGTTGCAGGGCCTCAGCACCATCACAATAAAAAATTTCCTCCCCACATGCAGTCTAAATCAATGGCCTTCATAAAGTTAGTTAAGCATATTTGGAAGTTCGTGAGGAGAATATGACACAAGTTTTGCAGGTAACATCCATCGAATCTATTACCTTCTCAAGCAAAAACTTAACTATTTTGTTTGATTGTGTGGCTCTTACGAGCCACTCCATGCCCTTTGAAATTTTTTTTCCCTAATTGAAATAGCATGCTTTTGGAGTGCATCCATTTGTGTGCTAGTAAACTATGGATGTGCATCTTAGCAGAGAAATGTTGTATATTCAAAATCATTAGCATTCCCAGAAAAACCGTTAGATAGTCCCTGTTTTCCTTCCCTCCCAAAGTAATTAAAGGACTTAAAAGTAATTTCAGAAGGTTCTAAAACGTCAACGTGGTGTGGATGTGGCAGAGGAGACTTTGCTTGTGTCTTGAGACAGATTTTTTTTCTGCTGTATCTATTTAGTTGCACCATTTTTTTTTTTCTTTTTCTACAGTTCCGATTTTGGTATAAAGGTAAATACAGTTTTTGGCAATAAATATTAAGGAAAAGGTGCTATGAAAACTAGTTTCTTAGTGTTCAGAGCTCTGTCTTAATGTGAAAATTTGGTGCAATTGATAGAGGTATAGTTTCCTATACTAGGATGCCTCATTTTCTTTTTTATTGAAGCGATTAATCTTTGTTGAGTACAGTACTACAAGTACTTGTTAAGATTTTCTTCTCTCACCTAAAGTTTTCAGCTTGCAAGTCACCACTAATTTAATTGAACTTAACGTGTGCCTAGAAATTCTACTACAGTCTATAATTTGAAAATGAGATTTTCAACTATTCCATTTGAGATGGAAAGAAAGCTATGTTGTTTTCTCTAGGAGTGTGAGTGACTGTTGCATGGCAGTTATTGTGTTTTGAGTCTTACAATGCATGTGCCAAGGTGAATTCTGATGGGTAGATGTTAAAAATCACAAAGGATACACCTAGCTATTCTGTATGATTATACTGCTTTTCTGTAAGACAAGCAAACAAAAAACCCCAAACTAAAACCTCAGACTTTTTTAGAAATAAGTTTATTTTTGCTGCATTTTCTGTTAAAATTATAGATTGAAACAAAAATGCTTATTTTTCTGCTCCATATTTTTAGTGCAGCAACTGGAATGAATAAAATCAGTTTATATTAATATATTGCACCAACTGCTGCCATTGTACACCCCAATATGAAAAATACATTAAAGTGTTAGAGAGCATTGAAAGAAGGATCACAAGGTTGGTAAAAGCCTTATGAGGAATGGCTGAGGTCATTTGCTCTGTTCAGCCTGACAGCAACTGAGGGGAGACCTCACTGCAGTTACAAGTTCCTCACAAGGGGAAGTGAAGGGGCAGGCACTAATCCTTTATCTCTGGTGGCCAGTGACAGGACTTGAGGAAATGGCATGAAACTCAGTCAGGGGAGGTTTAGGTTGGATATTCAGAAAAGTTTCTTTTCTCAGAGGGTGTTTGGGCACTGAACAGACTCCCAGGGCAGTGGTCACAGCACCAGCCTGACAGAGTTCAAGATGCATTGGGACAATGCTGTCAGGCCTGTGGTGTGACCCTTAGGATGTCCTGTGCAGGGCCAGGAGTGGGACTCGGTGATTGTAATGAATACCTTCCAACTCAGCTTGTTCTGTGGACATCTGACTGCAAAACCAGAGACGGTAAAAATGAAGGCTGGCAAGTTTCCTGTTTTGGACTTTAATATGGATGTCCATCTGCTATCATGTTCAAAAACAAACCTTTATGGCTCATTAATATTGACTGTTGAATGCAGCTCATGTTTCATGTTACCTTGCTTTAGTTAATGAAAAGCGGTCATTAAAGAGTTTGCTGTGCAATTTGATGTAAACAATGGATTTTTTTTAAAGTCTGCATTATAAATATGTTGTCTACATCGATTTCTTTTTTATTGTAACACTAAATTAATGATTTTTTCTAAAAGTGAATGGAGTTATAGCTCAATTTAATATTTTTTCTGTGTCATCTTAACTATAGCTGATTTATCTAATACAATAAAAATATATTCGAATATGAAATTCCAGTTTTGTAAAACACTTGGAAGACTTGCTGTGTTAAAGGCTGTTATCAGACAGCAAACCAAGTACATGCAATCATGGTATAAACATTTATCTTCAATAGCATTATTTTGACGAGAAATGGAGTTTGTATTATTCTTATGAGATAGAGGATCGATGTATGCGAACAAAATATTTTTAGTGACATTCTGAAAACCTTGGCAGGGTATATGTTACTATATATATATATATATTAATCTACAGTATTTAAGCTTAGAGGACTAGGAGTACAATTCTTTTTGTTGTCTAAAACTAGTGTGAGTATTAACAAATTATTCTTTCATTGTGTTGCCAAATAAATTAAAGCATGTCTCTGTTACAGATTTTAATGTTGTTATGATACAGAAGAATCATCTTGGAAGCTTGTCAAGTAAAGGTTTATACAGTCAACTATTCATTCTCCAGAGTTTATAATTTATGCACCTTAAAAAGCTGCCTATTGGCCATCATGAATTCATCCTCTGCAGTCAGCTACTCTGTCACAGAAGCTAGAAGGTGAGCTTAATTTCTGTATTTTTAAGTGTAGTAATATAGTTTCTGGTTTTGTGGGTTTTTTTTAATAGATCCCTGAAATTATGTGATTCAGATTGAAAATTAACCAGATATATAATCTGTGTGATACATGGAAGCTATGCCATGTCAATACAATTATAAGATCTTTGAATTATGAATGGCCAGGGTTGGAACAGACCTCAAAGGTCATTGAATTCCGACCCTCTGCTCTTGACAGGGACACTTTTCACTAGGCAGGATTGCTCAGAGCTGCATTTACCTTGGCCTTGAGCCAACTGCCAGGCATGTGGCATCCATAGCTTCTCTGGGCAACCTGTTCCAGTGCCTCACCCCCCTTACAATAAAGGATTTTTCTAATACCTAAACTAGAACTACTCTCTTTCAGTTTGAAGCCATCTGCCCTTTTCATGTCATTGCATGCTCTTCTAAACAGTCTCTCTCCATCTTTCTTGTAGGCTCCCTTCAGGTACTGGAAGGCCACAATTAGGTCACCCTGAAGCATTCTCTTCTCCAGGGTTTCCAGGGGAAACCCAATTCTCTCAGCCTTTCACCAATTCACCTCAGGAAAGGTGCTCTATCCCTTTAATCAACTTCTTGGACCTCCTCTGGACTGTCTCCAACAGGCCCATGTTCTTCCTGTGCTGGGGACCCCAGAGCTGATGCAGCACTGCAGGTGGGGTCTGTTCGGGGCAGAATCCCCTCCATTGCCCTGCTGCTCACTCTGCTTTGGAGGCAGCCCAGGACACGTTTGGCTTTCTGGGCTATGAGTGCTCATGGCTGGGTCATGTCCAGCCTCTCCTCCCCCAGCACTCCAAAGTCCTCCCCTCCCTCCCAGGGCTGCTCTGATCTGTTCACCCCCAGCCTGTGTTGGTACTGGGGCTTGCCCAGGTGCAACACCTTATGCTTGACCTTGGTGAGCCTCCTGAGTTTCCCATGGGCCCACTTCTTGAGGTTGTCCGCGTTCCCCTGGATGGCATCCAGTCCTTCTGGTGTGGCAACAGTAACACTCAGCTTGTTGTCATTTGCAATCTTGTTCAGAGAACAGTCAATCCCTTTGTCTTTGTCATTAATGAAGATACTAAATTGCACAGGTCCCAGTATGGATCCTGAGGGACACCCCTTGTGACTGATGTCCCTTGTGACTCTGAGCCATTAATCACCATTCTTCGGTTGCTACTGTCCAACTATTCTCATATCCACCAGTGATGAGTCCACTCATCAAATCCATCTCCCCAATTTAGAGAGGAGGATGCAGTGGAGGACCTTGTCAAAGGCTTTACAGAAACCCTGATAAGTGCCATCTGTAGCCATTCCTTTGTCAGCGTCACCAGCTGATAAATTATCTAGACCTGGTGAGCCAAGACAATGCTTGTTCTCCTAAAACAAGCCAAGTTCCATATTGGCCTGTGGAATTGCACAATCCCCATTGTGTAACAAGGAGAACTGGAAGTTCACTAGCCCCAGTGCCCTCCCAGCTTTACTATGTCAGCTGTAACATTGGGGTCCCTGACCATTATGGACTACCAGAGAGACCCCCAGGACAGTAGAATACATGCATAAAGGAGAGGGAAAATACTTAAATGATAGCAGGGAAATTATTATCATGTGTATTTTTATTCGGAGACAATCAATGAATATGTATATAAAATACAGTGTATAAACAGAAACTTTCCAATACTCAGCATACAAGACTGTAGGAGGAACTACTGGTTTGTGCATCTGGCTCAATGAAGAATGCCTGTTTCTTAATGCTACATTGCTGTTAAGGAGTTTTTTATTTTATCAAATTTTTGGTAGTAGTCACTCCATCATTGGAGGTGTGCATGCTAGCCAGCTGATGTGCAAGAGTTCTCACAGGGGCATAGGAGACACTACAGAGGAAGTTTCTGTCTGCACTTGGGAACAATGTTGTGGATTTCCAGGAGGGTTTCCTGCAATAGCTGTGGGGGTAGTCTTGCACAAGGCTCTTATTTGTTTTAATGTGACATGTGTTTGATCTTTGGCACAATTAAAGTGAACTTTAATTCATTCTGTTTATCTTAACTGGGAGAGCTATTTGTCACTATTTAAAATCTCACTGTAAAATCCTGCCAGTTGTATAGAAGTAGCAAAATTCAGTTAATAGGTTAATACTGTGTCAGGCTACAGACCACTTCTTTAATTGCAGAAGTTTAGTGTAATTACACTGCTGCATAGTAAGTGAAAGAAAGTTTCTCTGATACAAAATTACTCTACATTTTCAGCCCAATATGGAAGAAAATCTAGTAAAAACTGTTTCTCTGTGATGTTCCTTGTTGGCTGTAATTACCTGACTTGTGAAAAGAGTGTGAATTTTTGAGCATTCTATGATGTAGAACTCAAAATCTGTTTCACCTGCTCATATGCTTTCTTAAGGAGTCTTAAAGTACTACCAAAAATGGTGTCTTAGATAAAATCTCTAGTTGCTAAAATATGTATTTTTATTCAAAACCAATGATCAATGAACTATTAATATGTGAAAATGGAAGTCCAAAGCAGTCTCTGAATTCCTCTTAGACAGCATGTCATACATGATTTGAAACTTTCCAGGGATTTTGCCTTATTTTGTGACTTAAGCTTCCAAGAACTTTACGCTTGTAACACTTCTACTGGTAAATGAATATGGATCATAAAGTACTTACTGCATGTGCTGATGATGCTGTGCGGGTTAAAGGAAATACCACAGAAATAAGGTGGCTAATTAAGGATAATTCTTATTTTATTTGAAAATGTTTAGGTAGACAAATAAAATAGTGAAGTGGTAACATAATAATATTCTGTCAGTTTTCTTTTTTTTTTTTTTTTTTAAGTTGGTGGTTTGATTCTATTCTAAGAACAAAAAATAGGCTTTTCTGCTTTATATTTTTAAGTTCTTAGTATTAATATAATAACTTTAGAAGCTGTGCATAAAAAGTCATTTTAATGCTTTTTTCCCCAGTACTTACTGTTGTGCTGTTTGTCTTCATGCTCTTAACACACATTTTTCATTTCTATAATGTCTCTAATGTGCTATTACTTGTGGTATGTAACTTGTTTGTAGTATTGTTTTTTTCCCACTACTGTTCCAGTTAAGCACATAGTTAAATTTTTCTCTAAGTATGTTTTATTGTGCAGGTATCTCCAGTGTACTTTTTTTTTTTTTCTGGATAATTAATAGAAGAGTTGAAAGGAAGAGCTTTAAATAAAAGTTGATTGCCATAAAAACCAAAGTAATTTTCCTTAAAGATTTGAAGGTGTTTCTTTTTAATTACTTTAGAAAAAGTAGTTGTTCCCTTGCTTTCATTCCATATGCTCTCCTTCCAAGAAGTATTAAATATCATCAGGCTTAAGTAAGCAGATTGACCACCCTGCTGCCTGCAAACTATTAAAATGGTTACCCTTTTCTTAATCTTTGTTCTTTGTATTAGTCATCTCTAAATTTTGATTTGGGTCCTGTGTCTTGGTTTTGAAAGACAAGTGCCTGCCAGGGAAGGCAGGAGCTTCTCTTGGAATAGAAAATGTAAACCCCCTCCCTCCAAATTATTATACTTTCTAAAATTAAAGGAGCTCTTGGGCAAAGATATGAGGATAGGAATAAAAGTTCTTTAATATGTATAAACAAAATAAAACAAAACGCAACAAACTACAACTTAATAGGAAAATTAGACCAAGATGCAGTATTAAACAAAACCAAAACCTGACAGTTAGAATACAACCTGACACCCTGTCAGTCAGGCTGTTGGTAGCAGTCCAGTTGGAATGGTGGCTCCAGTAGTCCTCCTGGGGTGACAGATGGTTCTGCTGAAGCAGAGATCCTGTAGAAGGGCAGAGTTTTCTTCCAGTGGTCCAGTGGTGATTTTGAAGGGTCTGGTCCTTCCTCTGGGAATCCAGTGGGAGAGAAGGCTGCTCCTCTGGGAATCCAGTAGAAGACAGATGCCTGTTCTGTCCAAATGCCCAGATTATATCCAGGTGGGAATGCTTGGCTCCTCCCCCTGGGCAGAGCTTCTCACAATGGGCTGATGTCATTCTATGAGTCCTGTGGTGGGTCCTTAATGGCCCATTAAACAGGAATGGCTCCCGGAGGGAGTTATCTATGACTCATAGGGCAAGGTGTTAATGGCCCATTAACAGGAGATAGTCCGGGGGAGGAGGTAAGAAAAACACTGCCCCTCCTGATTTTAACAGTTCATGAAGATGGAGATAGAATACAGACCTTCTGGAATATTTTACATTGTAACTCAGGGCATCCTGTTTTTCCCCCTAACCTGTGCTTTGTTAACCTTGGTGCCACCAGGTTTTGCGGTGTCTTTAGGTGAGACAGATACTTCTTGTATCACCTTTGAATAAGAAAACCTGCCTTTCATCTCTCTTTTCTTCAGTCATGAGAGAATAAAGGTCTACCAAACCTACTTTATGATGTCCACAAACAATCTTTTATACAGATTACAGGTGCTCTTGATGCCAAACTTATTTTTGCTCCTTTTTTCATTTATATATTTTCTAGATTCTTTACACATATGTTTGTAGCTTTATAACCTATCATAGTATTCGTAGCTAACATTTTACCTATTCTGTTAGACAGAAAGACAAAATAAATTCCCCTGTGGCTCCAACCTGGGGGCCCAAAGTTAGATTTTTGGGGACACCAAGGTTGAAACTAGCTCCCTGAGACACATTCTCATGAACAAAGTTTAGTTCCTGTCTAAAGGGGGAGAATTCAAAGAAGGTTGAACTGGGAAGAAATTACATTACCACTTACATCTCTAATTGTGGATTTTGGTCATATGTGCTAATTTGCTAAATATAAAAATTGTATATGTGTTAAGCTTTATGTGCATCTTCAATGTTTTCTGCCTGGTGAATTGTGCACCTAAGGATCCTTATAAAAGCAACCCCTTTGTGTCATCTGATTGTGTCTGGCTCATGATTTTAGGACGAGTGAAAAGGCATCACTCTCACTGCTCTGATTCTTGTTTCTTCCTTCATGATTTATGACCATATTTTCTTATTGCATTAGCTAAGAGTTGCTTAAAATAATGTCGTGATTTTACTTACCTGGTTGCTGAATGTTTGCCCTTTGAGACGTGTAGGTTCCTCTGGGTATGTACATATTGAAAGTTAAGAATGTGCCAATGGTTTTCTTGCAGTACATGTAGGTTTTAATGATCCTTAGCTCCTACATTTCCTAAAAATATAAAATGTGTTAAGTACATGGCATCCTCTGGAGGAATTACTGGTGACATACAATTATTCTGATCAGACAGATGAAGTCCATCTTGTTTGTAAATGAAGATTTGGCAGAATTTATTGAATTATAAAATATTTATAGGCTGCACCTGAAGTTTCATAATTTGTTGTTATTAATGTTTTTAAAGGCTACATTTAATCTAGAATACTGTTCGCCTTGATAAAATTTGTGTTTGTCAGCTTATGTGAGAAAACATATATCATCAGGTAAGGTTTTGGTTGTGAAAAATGTGAATGGCACCTGTGCATAAATCTAGGAGTAAAGTGATAATTTTTTTTGTTTGGAAAACGACAGTATACTGGAATTTATTAAACTTTTCTTTCTGTAATTAATACTTAAGACTTCATGTTGACCAAGGTAAGCTATTTTAGTATTTTCAGCTCTGCATGAAATGATGCCAGTTTTTTGTTTAATTTAATCATGTTTCTTTTTATGGTTTAATTCATGTTTGGTAACCCTGACAACTTCCACTTTCGTGTGGAGCAACTGATTATTACAGCCGTTCTTACACAGTTTTAATAATTTGAAAAACTACTTATATCAAATAGTGTGAACATTGAGTTTCAGCTCCTGAAATATTTTGCGTTGTCCACTTTGAAGTTATAACAGTTGACTGTAAGATTATTAAGCTAATTAAATCTGTATTTTTATACTAATATTTCACTCTCTACATAAAAGCTTGTTTTGATTATTTTGTTATTGCTTGTGATGCTCAGAAGTGACTCCTGTTATTTGCCAAGTAGATTTTCTTTTGGCTGAAAAAGGAGGGTAAATAACAGAGTATTTTAGAGAACTGACTTTTAGTTTGTATTGTTTTTGATCAGTTGTTTATCTGTAGTTTAAATGTATATATTTTGGAAAAAAAAAGTGAAATAGTGAGATTTATTCCACATTTATGCATTTTTTTTATGACAGAGATATTTTGAGACCGTAATCCATGTTAAAAAATGAGCCTTACTGAAGTGAGAAACAGAAACTTGCTAGTCATTTTAATATATGTTATTGGAATTATGTTTTTAAGCATCCTGGAAGTTTATTGGATTAATAATAAAATAATGAAAAATAATTAAAAGCATGCTTAAATCGACTAAGGGAAATTGAAAATGCATATCTGATGTAGGTTCCTGCTTCTACATCTCTCATAGTTTGCATAATAAGCAACAGTAGGCATAGTTTTGCTTGAGTGTATCCATAGAGCTTTGGATCCACAATCTGATAATTGAAACAAGGGAGCATTAAAACTTAAAAGGAATGCTTACGTTTTTTTAAAACAACAATATTTTGCAGCTTACCTAATGAGGAGTATGAGTTACTACAGAAGAGCAATGATTCAGAATTGGATGCTATTTTAGGTCTGAGATGGAAACTTCTTCAAGCTAAAAAAAAATATTTGGACTTAACTATTCAACACAATCAAGAAGTAAGGACTTTTTAATTTGCCTTATTTTACTCTTGGAAGAAATGTCATGTTGTTTCATTGAAATAATACTCTCACATGGTGGATCAAACGCATAGTCAGTAACTGGAAAATATCAAGAAAGGTGTCACTGTACAGACCTCTCATACCTGTTTATAGATACTGTTATTGATACTGAGCTTTGCAGACATTGTTAAAAGTTAAAGGTGCTGTAGGTAACTTGAGCACTTCTTAACAGCAAAATGCAGAAGAATCTTGTGCACCCCGAGCTCAAGGGAAGAGACTATTTGTTTGTTTGTTTAACTTTAGTCTAGAAAGTTCAGTGGATCCATTTTTTGCGATCACACCACAGTTGATAAGCCAGTGGGAAAATATCAAAGTAATTGAAGCACAAGAGCAAGTTATTGTGGGAGAAGCAGGCATCTCTTAATTTGGGTACATACCCAGATAATAAATGTACATGGAACCACAATATTGATTTATTGGCTGTATTTAGCCAAAACCAGATGAACAAGCACCCACTGCCTCAACTGCTCCTGGCCGACTGCTGAGAGCAGAATTGCTACCTATCATAGTAATAAAACTTCTTCAGCAGAATAGTTTAAACCAGATTATCAACTGCCAGATTTGCATTAGCAAATGTGGAAAGTGTGCCAAGCATCAATATACTGAAACAGATTACAACTCAGCACCCACCTTTTCCTGTGTTTATTAGTGGGAAAACTGATATTCAAACGAAAGAAAAGAATGACTGAATATATTCTTAATGCTACTTCATTTCAATACTAGTTTTATACAGCAACATTAAGGAAATCCTTTGTAGTGTGGGTGATTTCCCATGTATGAAGTTCTCATTAACTAGAATATATCTACTTTGTAGATGTTCTGAAGGAATATGCATTTTACTTTCCACCTTCTTGTGTTGGAATGTCGTGAACTTGATTTTATGAATCCAATATTTGGCAGCAAAGGTTGTTTGTCAGACTCTATAAGTTCCCTTTTGGAAGTGTTTTCTATTCTTAGTTTATTGTGTGTTAGCATTACTGGCATGTTTCACTACTGAGCATTACTGGACGAATTTTATGCTTGTATGGATATTTGTGAGTTACTGGATATCTGATAGTCTAGTATCCCAATATGACCATTTTTCTGAATGTTACCAGAAAATCATCTGGAATATAATGTTTTTCATGTTTTCCTCTGGGGTCCAGGAAGACAATGGTAATGTATGGTTAATTTTTTAAGGTAGTATATTTTTTGAAAACTGGAGGGGTATGTTTAAGGTACATGAAATTCATCTAGGAAAAGCATCAGTTCACAAAAAACACTGGAGTATCAAAATGCTCATAAACATGTAGTTGCAAGGTTGTATTTCAAATTCAAGTAGAATAAGATGGCAGTGGTGAATGTGATTCCAAGTATCTTTAAAAATATTCTGTAGGTGTATTTCTGTAACATGTTGCACTTTTTCAAGAGAACATTGTTAGCAGTTGTGTGAAATTATCTTCTAGGTGTCCAACTATGAAAAACAGATAATCAAATTACGGTCAGAATTTGAGAGAGGAGAGGCCATTCGACAAAGTCTGGAGTATGAATTGTCAGTTGCCAGAAAAGGTGCCCATCTGAAAACGTGTACTGGAGAAGAAGAATTAAGTGATGCAAAAAACAAACTTGTGGAACTGCAAGGTAGGTTTCAAAGAAGCAAAGATGGAATAAAAGCTTAGTTTGTTTCAAGGTAAGTTGGAAGCAGGGACTTTAATTTTCTAGTTACCGCTGTTTTTCTTTAATCTGTTTTATCTTCCTATATCTAATCCTAAGAGTTCACAAAACTTTTACTGTCTCATGTGGATTAGAACTACCTGACTAAACCTTTCAAGCCTTCTTTCCTCCTGCCCATCACCTTCTGTTATTTCTTCCTTCAGTGCCGTCTGTGTACAGAATTGTAATCGTGGTGGTCATCTTCACATCCAGGTTATCTCTGTGTCCAGCAGTTCTTCCTTTTTCATTTCAGAGGGAAAAAAAAGAAAAAAAAAGAAAAAAGAGTAGAGAAAATTATTTCCTGCTGAATTGTTTGTACTCTTTCTAGCAGCCTTTTTCCAGAAGTTCTCATCATACATCTGTTTTCTTTCATCTTTTCAAATGTTTCAAGCTTTTCGTTGTTCTCTCCAGTTTGTTTTCTTCGCGTTGTTTTTTTTTCTTTTTTTATTGTAATATGTGTTGTGACAGTGGTATGTGGAGGGAAGGTTTTTACCTAAACTTTTATTTCCTACTACTTTTGTATTCAGAAACTCAGATTTCCCTTTTGCTCCTCAGAGATATTTCTCATTCTTACAAGGAAGTGAGGTGCATTTTTAGTTACCTAAATTAGTATGTCTGTTTAATCTAGTACAGAAGATGTACCTGTGACTTTGATGAGCTGTTGATATTCAATGAAGACTTCAGAGTACTCCTTGAAGATTTTAACTTTCCAGGAACCAAAACAGAGTCTAGATCTTGCAAGTATTTAAAGTAACAAGTATTTGTAAGATATATGGAAAGCTGAACTTTCACTCCTTTGGAAAACACATGGATAATAAAAAATCTTAGGGGTAGCAAACACATGAAAAATGAATCATGTGGATTGCAATCTGGAAGAAGGCATTTTTTCCCCTTTGGAAATTTCTCTGTGATTACAAATGGAAGATTTGAACTGCTAGTTTTTCACCTAGAGCAAAGTTAGTTTCTTTCCATGTGTGCTAGTTTCCTTGCCAGTGTAAGAGTCATGCCATGCAGGTACTGAGAGGCAGGACTCAAGAGGGATTGATGCTGATGGAACCACAGCACAGTGAACCCAGTCTGCTGGCTGCATGTCATTTTCCAGAGTGGACTGGGCTAACATGTGGTGAGGGGACCGGAAAAAAAAAAAGGGAATAGGAGAGGCTTTACAGAGGCAACCAAGGGATGTCTTGTTAAATGCACATGAGTGTTAGTTTCTTTCAATACCATAGTCAATAAGGTAGTCTGTCAATTGATGACAAATTCCATTGGCTGAAATTTCTCAAACTTTTTATGTCTGTGACAAGTACCAAAGAAACCATATTAAAATTTTGCAGCTTAATTTTTTAGCAATTAGTAATTTTCTGCTTCTTTTCCTTTGCCACTTGGAGCCTTTCTCTCCTCACTTGGTGCTTTGATATGACCCCAGCATATCTCCTCAGACAGGATGCTTCATTTGTGCCTTGTACCTTTCAGTATTTTCTCCAGTTTTTTTTCTGCTCTTCTTATAAAGGGTAGATTTTATACCATCTGACGGTCCTTTCCTATCATTGTGTCTACTGACTATCTTTGTCATCTTAATGTGTTCTCTTTATTTCATTCTTTTCTGACTAGAATGAAACCTGTGATGGATTTGAAATAAAATCCTGTTGCAAAGTGGTGATGACTGAAATGCCAATGCAGCTAGTTGTATTCAGTAAAAAGAAAAGCCATTGTAAATTATATTCTCCTATAAAGCTGCTTAGAGGTTATGAAGGTTTCCGTGGCATTTAAGCTTTTACAAAAGGGTATATATAATGTTCCTCATCTCAGGTCATTTGTGGGCTGAAGATTTAAATCTCTTGAGGAGCAGTTAAGTTTCCTTGGAAAAGCTAAATCTTTGTCTGGTAACCCAACCTGCCTGAGGTTTATCTACAGTCTCTTTCATGGAACAAGCACCTGTTTTTACTGTCCCTTAAACTGAGCTCAAATTTAAGTAATACAGACTAATACCTATATCAAAAACGACATTTGGAAATGAACTGGCAAAATGTAAAAATCTGAAAAAGGTTCTCCATTCTATAAAGATGTCATTTCACAGAATCGCAGAATATGCTGATTTGGAAGGGATCCACAAAGAATTATCTCTCTTGTACCTCTCTTTTTAAGTTTTTATTCTCTTCCAAGAGAAAAGAAGTGTTTTAATTTTTAAAAATCTCTCAAGCATTCCTGTGTTTGTGTGGGAAAGATGCAATAGGAGCACAAAATTTTTTAGTTTCTTCTTAATGAAGGTAGTGCTCTCCAGTGCTGCAGAATTAATGTTGCAGTGTTCCATGGGGTATCAAAATACACAGGAGAACTGTTAATCATTATATGTTTGGGTTTTTTTTCTGGATATGTTTTGCAATGCTAATTCTACCTTTTTTCTTTCTTTTTCTGCAAACAATAGTATTCAATGAAAACCTTCAGCAGAATCTGACAGAGGCTGAGAAAATGTTTCATAATGCTCAACAGAAGTGGGAAGAAGAACAGCAAACGCTTGCAAGGGCGAAGGATGATATCAGCAGAGTTTATAACAACGAATATGTATTCCTTCTTAAGGATAGAAATGAAGTAGAAGCGATTTTACTGGTATGGTGCATTAATAGTTGGAAAGTTGCATGAGATAATGGCTGGAACTTTTTTGGTGTGAAGTGTGTAGTGGGTTGAAGCCTTTCTGATTTAGGAAAAAATTCCCCAAGTAGCTAAATGCTGCAGAGCATTTCTGGAGTACGTAGTCTTATTAAGTTATACGCAGTTTGTCACAGTCTTTCTTGCTTTGGTGAAATGTGTTATGGCTGATTTTGATGGTAAATGCCTAAATCGAGTTACCAGTGCACAGTCCATTTGCACTGTTGTGCAATTCCGAGTTAGTAAAGTCAGGGACATATAACACCCACTGATTCAATTTCCCTGTTACTTCCCCCAGTATGACATCCAATAGCCTGTGAATGTGAAAACAGTGTGTATAATATGAAGACCACATACTTTCAGGGAATCTGAACAGTGGTGGTGGGATTTCCAGCTGTGCATTTTATGTTACTCACTCCATACCACATATGAAAAGTAAGCATTGTTGGAAATTCTGCCATTTGGTTAGATAAAAATCACCTCATAGTAAGAGATGGCCTTATAGTCTGTTTTAGAGTGTGGGGTTTTGTTCTTCAGTAATTCATTTCATCATATTTCCTGGTTTATACTGATATTTATATAACCTTTGGGTTTTGAATGTGTAAAAAGTGATAAAATTACAAACTGGTTTTTACGCTTTTTTTCTTTTAGACAGTTAAGCTATTCAAAACTGCAATATTTAGAAGAAATCGTGTAGCATTATGGTGTGCAAGTGCTGAGTCAACATATCTTACTTCGCCTGCTCGACAGGGACACAAACAATTACACCATTGTACTTCAATTATACTTCTGTATTTTTGAATGACAAGTTACATGTGTTGCATCTTAGCTAGGTGAGAATACTGTTTGATGAAAAAACTGAATGTATTGAGCTGTAGTTATTCTTCACAAAAAGAAGTGTATGCAGAGGATCTGTAGAGGCTGATAGACATTTGCATTGCATGATGTATGCAGAGAACAGATTGCTGCTAAAATATTAACTTTTTAATATATTTTTTCCTTTGTAGTCTCTTCTAAGATGTGACAGACTTGTCTGAGCTGGGATGGGGCACTGGTCAAGCAGTAGAAAATCTTCTGGTTACTTTTTTCCCACCTGGTCAGCTCCAAGTCTGGGACAGTATCAGTCTTCCCAAAAGACACCAGAGTTACCTGGAAGCTTGACAGCCAAATTCTGACAGCAAATGTACCTGTTGTACTATGTTATGATGCTGTTGGTCAGATTCTATATTACATCTGTAGAAGCAGCTCACAAAAGAAAACAGGGCAGAGACACTCCCTTAATTACATATACTTCAAAAGTACTGTGTACTGTCTCTTGAGGTGTTTGAGGGCAAGATCTGGAAGGAGTGCTGCAGTAATGACACCTGTAGTAAAAGTCAGATAGTGTGTAGATAAATAGTGTGCATGGACTACAAAGGGAGTTGCTTTGTGTTGTTTATCTTAATGATGAAGATACCTGATGACAAATCCCACTGATCTGAATTTTCTCTGAATGAAGGATGAAAAGGAAATTCCCTCATCCCCTCAGTAATTTTGTTGATATGTTGAACACTACTTTGAGAGACTAACTGGGAGAATTGCAAAGGCATAGTTTAAAAAAAAAAAAAAACGAGAGAAAGAGAAGGTTTCAGAGAAAAATATGTGAGTTCATTGACAGGTGATACCCTAAGGTCCTTCACAAATTGACAGAGACATGAGTCTGTTTTCATTCAAATTCAATGGTTAAAAAACTATGGTTAGGTTAAGCTATGAGGAAACTTTCTCTTAGATGCAGTTTTCTTATTAAGTTGCCAGGTAAAGCAGGCTAAGAGTGGCACTTTGGCTCTGTGTTCTGTCTAAGAGTAGACTGAGTTAAGTTGAGAAGGGTTTGGAATGGACTTGTCATCTCTTGTATATAGTGTTTAGAAGTGTTTATTCAGTGCATTTAATACTGTACAAAAATAATGATGTTTTAAGAAGTGTACTATACTATTAGAAGTGATGTTTATCCTCAGATGAAAAGGAGCAGTGGATTGCTTGGGTCATTGCGTTCTCTGTCAATGTGTGTTGATTTGGAAGTGGAAGGTGATTTGTAGAAGCAGAAGTTTGATTGGAAGAGTGTACTAAAGCTCCGAATAGTAATGATTTGCTCCTAAAGTAAATGTGATTCACTACTAGGTGTCAACTACTAGTGTGTTTTGAATAGTAAAATTTTCAGATTTAGTTCAATTGCAAATAGTTTAGTATTTCTGCTTTGCTTTTGTGGTGTTCACTTGCCCATTGCCCTAGTTATGGTTACATATAGTTAAAAAATTCTTGGAAATAAAAAATATAGGCATAAATGTTAAATCTGGATTTGACTATCTTAGTTGTTTGAAAGCTTAACTGATTTAACTTGACAGATAAATATCAGATGGGTTTGGGTTTGTAAATTAAAGCTTCAAATGTGTTCCAGTCTTTTGTGTTGTGTCTTTACAGTCCTGCTTTAAATAATTCATAGTTATTTTGAGTTATGAGATGAAAGCTAAATGAAGTGGTCTTAATATGTATGTAGAAGCACGATTCTAAACATGTATGGCAAATCCTGGTTCCAAACCTGCACTTTGTGAATTACATTTCTGAACTTAACTATGAAAATGCTAAGGTAGCATAGAAATGAAGTCAGTTTAAGCTACTAAAATGTGTCTCTATGATATGGAGTAAAAGTAATCCTCTCTGCTTTCTAACAGAGAAAAGTTTGTATTGTGCTATATCGAGTGTGCGTAGTGTAGTGTTTGGTACATGGCAAAGATGTTGGAGTTGAATAGTAAGTGCAAGAGCATCATCTTGTGGTGAGCCAGAATATAATATTCCTTCACAGAAGCACTCAGTTTTCCCTTAGACTACTTGTGAAATTGTGTTGTTTATACACACTTTAAACCAACCAACTAGCCGTCTTTTTGATAAGCAAATATATATACTGATTGTATGTATGACATGCTGATGCACGTGTCTATATTAGGTGTCTCTTTTTTAGCATGGTGAAGTATGTTTCCTTCTGAACCTTCCAAGTGCAGGTAACTGCTGGAACAGTCTGTCACAATCATACCATATCTGAAAAGTTCAGAGACTTCAAGATTCTGAAGTTATGTTGACTTGTTTAACAAGCTTGATGTATTATTCCTGTCAGTTTTTGTCTGCTAGTGTTAACTACATTTCCAGCATAAAATATTTTGAAGTCTCAATGTAGTATTTTTCCAGGAAACTATGTCTTATTTCATATGCACTTTTCACACCTCACTTCTGTTAATATGTGGAAGATAAATCTGAAGAGAAATATTTCTATATCTTTCCAGTATGGAAAAGATGACAGTAGTTTTAAATTTGAGGAAAAGTAATTTTTTTTGCATGGTGATGGGAAGAAACCTATTCATTGTCTTGGTATTATAGACAAAGTTAGAGGATTACCTTAAATTTAATCCATATCCAGATAGACTGTTTTTGCAATATTTTGATTTACTGAGGTTTTGTTTTTTAATTCACTTGTTTCACAAGCATTCTACTTGTTACCTTTTCAGAGAATGCCAAAAAATCATACCATAGCACCTCCACATGAAAAAGAGAAAATTAATTAATTTTTTTCAGTTGCTGGTTAATAATAATGAAGTGGCACTAGGTGTTATTAAGGCAGTCATGAATCCCTTAGTGTCATATTTAAGTGGCCAAAGCTTTCTACCTTCAGTCATGAGGAACTTCTAGAATTTGTTTTAAACTTTGGAAAAGACTCATATTTCTTTAGTCTTGATGTGTAAACATGTTTCTGTCAAATTTCAGTTTTCTGAAGAATCATTATTTGTGAATAATTCATTTTCTTTATCTTCTTCTCCCTGCTGTGCAGATGCCTTATGATTAGTAATATTCAGGAACAAGATTATGTGATGTAAGAGTAATAGAATTTATAGACCAACTGGTTTATTTTCACAAAATGTCTCTTGCCACAGTAAATGGTAGGAATAAATGAACAGGAGGACTTAATGGTAATCTTTCTCTTTTTTTTGGGCAGAAAGTAATTTGCTCTCCAAAGGTCCTCCAGCTGAGTCACTAGGCTACTGGGGACTCATTATTTGGCTACTTTCCTCTGTGTCTGGTGTGGCATGAATGAGGATTTTGTAGTAGTGACTCCACAGAGCTGCTGAGTCCAATAGTGTTAGTAATTACACCAACCAAACTTGGTTCAACTTCCAAAAGCAGAAATTGTGGTGGGGAGCAGCTTAGTTATTTTATCTTTCCAAAAACTTTATAGTTCACGTAGCTAATTTTTTAATACTGTTTCTAGACAGGAAAGTTCTCAGAATAGTAGAAATAAGGAATATTTAGTCTATGGGAGTAACCTTCAACAAATGTCTGATTATTTGATTTGAAGTTCTTCTAAGAGTTAATAACAAAGTAAAGCTTCTGTCTATGTACCATTTCATCAAATTCACTTAACTGTTTCCCTCTCCACCATTGCCATTGAGCTGCGAGAGAACAGATTGGAGGAGCAGTTTTGTACTTCTTTATAGAAAGATTTCCTGTGGAGAATTGGCTCTGATTTTAGTATTAGTGCAGAAGGTTGTGTTTGTAGTGAGTCGTGAGCCAACACGTTACCTGGTGGTGAATGAAGAACATGTCTGTTGTTGGGTAAATGGTTGACATGTGCTGATGTATTAGATTTTAATAACCTGTTCTGATCCAGCCTTTCCTCTTTTGATCCCTCTACTTTATCTTAGCAAAAGTAACTCTTAATGCCTTATGTCTTTTCTAGGGGCTGAATAATGAAATGCAAAATATACACAAGAAATTGAGAGATGTGGAGGTGGAACACAGTGGCTGTAATGAGGTGCTGAGATGCCAGGCCAGTGAACTTAAATGCACTGAAAGAGAGAAGAGACTTAAAAAGAAACTTGAAGTAAGGCTTTTTGGCTATTGCTATTAATCTCAGCAAGCACTGACACTGAGCAATTTCATTTTTGAGGGATGGAACCTTCCAGTTAGGCTGGAATTCTTTGTACTTGATGAACAAAATACTGAACAGCTATTTTGTAGGAAATGCTGAACAGGTGAATGTCACTTTTATTGTGAGCCTGGCTTGAGATTCGTGTTTAAACAGTAGATTGGAAAAGGTTTATGTAAGTGTGAAAACAAGGCTAACTTTACTTTAGGAAATCTAAATTCTTAATTTGTCTATATTCTTATTTTTTTGTTTATTGGATTTCTGGTGGAGAATCTGCTGGAGCTGCAAAATTTGCCATATGTTGTGCTAGGTGAGGGAGCAGAATATTGGAAGATGGTCTTACAGCAGCCTCTTCCTGTCTAGAGTTAGTTACTGCAGGTTTAGTTTTCCTCTCTGTTAGGTGACACCCATGGTTGTGAAGTCTCTAGTCTTTGCGAATAACATCTTGTAAATATGATCTTTACACTAAATAGCTAGTTTCCTCCTAAGTTTCAGTATTTTGTTTGTCCACTGATAGGCTTTGTGATAGTTATGTTATCTGTTCATACAGTCTGAATCAAGACTTTCTTGTCAGAACATTTGTCCTTGCAGAAAAGCATAGTGAGTGGACAGTTCTTTATCCTGATAAAGGCATCTTTAAATAGTTTCTGCAATGAATTTAAAAGAACTGTCACTTAAATACTGTGAAACCTTAAAGGAACAAGTGGTGTATTTTTCAGCTGTGGTTTTTTTTTTCCTGGTTTTTTTTTTTTTTCTTAAAGGCAAAAAAATGTTTTAAGCATTGATTTTTAGGTAGGTAGAGTTCTCCATTAAAGATAAAGCACAAAAGAAAATTCCTACAGGGAAGATCAAAGCTCATCAACTGAAAATACTGTCTTATTGACCAGCAAGGTAGGCCATTGTGCCCTCAAAGAATTCTACAGGAAATCTATTGTCATGTATTTTGAGCTGCACTTATTGGCCTAGATGGAATTGCCTTCAGTTGGATAGTGTTGCATACTGTGAAGTTCCAATAGCCCTTTTAAAAACACCAAGTTTTGCTTCCCCCTACTTGAATGAGGACTCTTCTTGTGACCTCATGGCTTTTTGTGTACTAACAGAAAAGTGATGAGCTGAAAGGAGGAGGAGCAAGGCAGCAAATCATTT
>VXBU01008048.1:50050-63030 GCA_013400315.1 Bombycilla garrulus
ATCTAAATCATTTATATTTTTAAATATTTTGATTGTATATACCCAGCAGCTGTAAATTTGAAAAGAAAGGATGCAGTTCCTTGAAAATGTACAATTGCTATGCCCTAATGATGGTCTTACCAGGGAAATGTTACCTACTAACGACAATTAGAAAATACTTTTTTTTTTTTGTAAACTGTTTTAACGTTCTGAATACCTTATTAATGCAAGAAAACATATTCAGTCTACAGAAAAATGAGTCTTGTGGTACTTATCAATAAGGATAACTATTTAAGCAATGATTAAGGAGAAGTATGTGATGAAACCTCTTGCATTTCAAAGTTAAAGAAGATTATCACTTTGAAAATCTTTGAATCACAAACCAAGCTATGTTAGACTTCAATACATATGCTGTTGGCAGCTTGCATCTCACTCCACCAGCTTTCCCACCCTCCAGCAGATCAAAACTTCTGCCCAGCTTGGTGTCATCTGCAAATGCAGGTGCATTCAATCCCCTCTTCTAGATTGCCAGTAAAGGTAGTAAACAAGCCTGGCCCCAGTACTGAGCCCTGGGGAGCTTCACCAGTGCCAGCTGGATGTACCTCCATTCCCGCTACTCTCTGGGCCTGGCCATCCAGCCAGTTCTTTGCCTAGCAAACAGTGTACCTGTTCACACCATAAGCAGCAAGTTTCTCCTGGAGTACGCTGTGGGAAATGGTGTCTAAGACTTTATTAAAGATCCACAACTTCTTTCATCCACTAAGTGTATCATGATATCAATATCCAAGCTGAAATTCCATTCAGGTAAAGAATCCTTAAAGTAGTGCACCCTGGACAGAATGGTCTACATTTTTTCTTGAAGTAGATCTGTATTTTTTTTATCCTGCTTCATAGTATTTTTAGTTTATAGATTGAAGCTAATGGGTGTAGATACATACCTTCGATTTTCATGCTGAGTACCTCATTTGGTTAGCAAATGTGTACTTAAATTCTTGATGATAAGAAACTTCTTAAGGTGATTGTGTGAGGAGTAGTGTAATTCTACTTAAACCTCAATCTTAAAATATTTTATTATATGCTACTTCTTGAAAAGCAATGGAGATGAACATTTTCTGGAGTTCACAAATCTGTTCTTTTGCTACTCTCTGCTGGACATAAAGAAGCATCCATGGGAAAATACTTGGGGTTTGGTAATGGAAACATGTTAAATTTACATTTTTTTCTTTTAGTGCAATGACACTTGTATGAAGAATTATATCCAACAAACTGATATAAATAAATGAAACCTGCCTACCCCAATTTTTTTTTCTTGAAATATTAGCCTGGTTTTATCCTTCAGTGATTACTCTGATCATGGTTGAAAAGAGAAAATTTCTAGTTTTCAGAGTTAGAAATTAGGAGGAAGAATAATGGTAAGTTTCTGTGGACTTTTCTGTTGAAAGATAGCTGTTGCTGCACTGTCTAAGCATTCCAGTTTGCAGTGATACCAATATGTTGCATAGGTTTTGAGTGCTTCTGAAGTAGAAAACACACTGTGCCAGAAAAATTGAAATTGAAAACCTCAGATATCATTCTACCTCTTTAGCCTGAGAATCGAAAGCCAAATAAATTATTGATCTATTGCTATTGAACTCATCAAGATAATATTATTTATGATAATCAATTTTCCAACACAGGTGTCTTTTATTTTAGCCTTTAGCTTAATTGCTAATGAGGATTATTGGGAAATACTTGAAAAAGAAAAGGCAAGAAAACTTGTCATATGAAAATAATGTTTCCTGTGCTGTATCCAGTCAAACAGATGGGCAGGAAAGTGGTTTTGCAATGAGAATGTAGACTTTAAGACATGAAAGAAAAATATTAATTTATAGATTTCAAACTATTTTCCTTGTTCCTATAAATGTAATAATTTTCTGTTATTTTTTAATATATTTGAAGCTGCCAACTCTTAGTAAGCTGAAGCTCAAGGTTTCTCAAATTCTTTAAGTCTTTCTTATGAGGCCTGAAAAATGTTCCATAACTTGGCCTGTTTAATTTCTGAGACTGAGCATATTGTCATATCTCTGAGACTTCTGGTTTCCATTTAAAGACTAGTCCCTTAGCTTTCACATTGCCTTTGCTACTTCTCTTGCTTCCTCTATGTACATTGACATGCGGCACTAAACGCGTGCTTTTGTTAGCTTGGTAATGCTGCTATGATGCAAACAGGACTTGGTTAATATCTGTGCTTGTATGAGGTATATGTATGTGTGGTATTTGAAGGCTGTGGGCTTATTTCTCACTCTCTCTTAAGTTAGTGAAACATGAAATTTAGGTCACAACCGAAAAGAAAATTAACCACTGCCAAATCTGAAAACATACTTTTGGGGTACTTTTTTTTTCTCTTTATGAATTGCACTGTTAAGTAAGTTCTGGCTCTCATCAGAAAGACTTGCAAAAGCTCCAAGNGAGGTATACTTCCTCTAGATAAAAATATATAGTACTACATACTTAGAGTATTCTAAGCAGCGCAGGTTTTATAGTGGGAACTCTCTGGTGAATGCAAAGTTACATTTCTTGAGTGACAAGCTCACTAACATAATGACTTCTGCAAAGCATTTGACAGTGTCCCATACAACATCCTTGTCTCTATAATGGAGAGATGGATTTGATGACTGCAACACTTGGTACATAAGGAATCAGTTGGATGGTTGCCCTCAAAGGGTTATGGTGGATGGCTTGATGTCAAAGTGGAGAGCAGTTGTCAACCAGGAATTGATATTGGGACCAGAGCTTTTTAGCAACTTTGTCAGTGACAGGGACAGTGGGATCAAGCGCACCCACAGCAGATGGGGATGAGAGGCTGGACAGGACCCGGCACCCACAGTCCAGAGACCCACCTGCGTCCTGGGCTGCATCCAAAGCAGTGTGGGCAGCAGGATGAGGGAGAGGCTTCTGCCCCTCTGCTCTGCTGCTCTGGCGATACCCCACCTGCAGTGCTGCATCAGCTCTGGGGTCCCAGCACAGGAAGGACATGGACCTATTGGAGGCAGTCCAGAGGAGAGAGAGCCACAAAGATGATCAGGGAACTGGAGCACCGGTCCAGTAAAAGCTGATTGAGACTGTCTGTTCAGCCTGGAGGAGAGAAGGCTCTGGAAACACCTTAAAGCAGTCTCCCAGTACCAAAAGGAGCCTACAAAAAGCTGGAGAAAGGCTTTTTACAAGTTTATGTAGTGATAGAACAAAGCAGAATGGTTTAAACGGAGGTAGGTTTAGATACGATGTTATGAAGGATTTCCCTGCTATGAGGGTGGTGAGACACTGGAACGAGTTGCCTGTACAAGTTGTAGGTGCTCCATGCCTGTCAGGGTTCAAGGCCAGTTTGGATGGGGCTTTGAGCAAGATGGCTTAGTGGAAGGTGATCTTTAATGTTCTTTCACACACAAACTATTTTATGATTCTATGCTAATGGACTTTATCTCAGAGAGATTACTCTTCATAATGTCCTGTATCATGATATTGTTGAAGTCCAGTTTGAAGACTGATTAGTCTTGTCCTACTTTCAGACCAAAGTTGTTTTGACAGTGTTTTATGTAGCCCTCACAAGGAGTTACCAACAAATCACATGAGTCTTGTCTATGTGCTTGTATAGAGCAACAGTGTCAGTTCATGTTAAGGTCTTTACTGTCTACTGAGCTTGAGAACCAAAAGAGGCATCCTTCCCCCAGGAAGGACTTTGGAAAGGGAGTGCAGCTAGGATAGCTTCTCCAGCTGCAGCTCAGTAGCAGATTGGAATGGACTTGGATTTTATCTCAAGGCAGCCAAACTATATCAGTTTAGCAGTTCTAGTTGTTTTTACCCTTTCTTTAACCTGAAGTCAAGCATATGGCTATTCTTGTAGCTCGCATGGCAGTGTAATTGTTTATCCACTGTCATGCAATTCAAGCATGGCTATTCTGTCATTGACACATGTTTCTCTAGACTTTAAGTACAGGAAATATGTACTTAATAAGTGGGGGTTAGCCACATTGTCAGGCTGAAAGAACATTTACTTCAGTGGTTAAGAATTGTTTGTGTTTAAGTAACTTTATAGTTACTAAAGGTTGTTTATTTTCTGGACAGGAGATGGCTCCACCTTACCATGATCAAGAGGTATCAGCATTTCTAACACTAGGTGGAAGTGGTCAGCACATCTCCCATAGCAGTGTTTAGACCCCCTAGTTTGAGCTTTGAGACACAGGGAAATGCTTTTGAATAGGAAAAAGTTCTGAGTCTGAATATGGAAAACACACAAACAGATTGGTTGAATGATGATCCAGAAATGAGGTACATGTGTGTCCTCTTCACTTAAAACTGTCTTGGCTGACTGTTTCACATAGTGGTTGGACCTAAGCCTTCAGTAAGTGTAAGTATCCTGATAACTGAAGCATGTTGCAGAAGGGGCTTAGATAGAAGCAGAAAAGAGAAAAATTGCTTCCATTACTGTATCTCAGCTTAGTAAGTGTCCTTTTTTTCTTTCCCCTACTGTCTGCTTATCTGATAGAGAGTATTTTTTCGTAAATGTAAATGTCAAACAGCAAACGTGGTATTGCACAATGTGTCACGTAGGATACTAAATTAAGGCTTTCAGTTCAGTGAGTACACCAGTACTCACAAATATTGCAGTACTTCAAGCAAGTGTGAGGGACAAAAAAGTGGAAGCCACAAAGGTCACTTTGGAAGATGGTATTACAAACTATAAGCATGCAGAAAATGTCTCCATGTTAGCTTTGATATGCAATGTGACACTGAAAAAAGTGACTGCACCTCAAGAGATTAAACATAAAGCATGTCTGCCCTCAAGTTTAAATGCTGGCATTGAATTTTTCTTAGTAATTTTGATTTTTTTTTTCTCAAAAGTCAGAATTTTCTCTGTGCTATCACAGAAATTGATCACTATCTTTGTTCTTTAAATTAAGGCTTGAATATTGTTCTTTAAATTAAGGCTTTAATTTAGCTTGAATATCTAAGGAAACTTCAGAAATTCCATGAGTTTTTTTGTCTGCTATCTTAAGTAAGATGTCTGCCTTCATATGTCTTGTTAGGTGCACAAAGTAACAAGTGACTGAATCTTTTTGAATAACAAATCTTTTCTGTGATGGATGAGCAGATGCTTTGTACTCAGTGGAGAAGGAGAACTTGCTTTTTGCTCCATCTTTGAGTTGGATTTAGACTTGACCACAAGCTTTCCATGGTAAACCAGTTATCTATTCCCTTTTGACTCCCAGATACAAGCGTATGACCTGGATATCTGTGGCCTGCAAGCTTACTCTAGATGGTTTTCACGCAACTTCTTTTTTGTAGAAAGGCATTGTGTAAAATTTTCAGACATGTGATTCGGTAAAGATACCGATTCTCACCTTTAATTTGATTCAAAGAGGTTTGCCTGTCTAAATAGGGTTTCTGATGCCAGTGTCTTTCTGCTTGTCAGACAGGAAAACAAAACTCCTTTCTGTTTCTCTTTTTGGAACTTTTACCATGGTTTTAGAGTGACCCCTGACATTTTTCTCCTACTCACTGAATGTGCAATAGATTGTTCTCACTGGTGGAATATGCAGCTTCTCACTGTGAAGGGAAGTGCATATAAGAATCAGTAAAGCCTGTTTGAACCTTTATCAGCAAAATAGAATAGATTTTCTATATGGCATTTTGTTGCAGCTGTGTTCTTCCCAGCTGAGTCTTCAGACTCAGCTTCAAATACAGGTGCAAGTTCTATGGCTGATGTGCAGTTTGATAGACTGAAAAACCAAGATTCTTTTCCTTAAAGCAATCTGACCAAATCTGAATGTGTTTCTATTAATAACTCTGTATTGATTAGCCATGCTTAAGTGGTAGTGGCTGGTTTGATGTCTTCCATGAAGTTTTTTGTTTTTTTTTTTTTCTGACTAATTTTTCAATGATTTGCTGCTATCTGACTTGGTTAAATTTGCTAGAGATATGATGAACCATAAGCTTCAGCAAGGCAGTCAAAAAGCAGAGGAAAAAGAATATGCTCCACAGTCAACATCTACATGACTTCATCAATTCATGTCTGTAGTTTTTCTGCAGCCTCTTTTAAGCATCCAATCTTCTTGGTATAGTATATAGACTGGTAAAATAATATTAAGGTTTGCCTGAGCAATCTTCTGAGACTTTTGGAAAGAGTACTCTTGGAAGAGTACACTCTTCATCTTTGGCCTCTAATATACAAAAAATAAGTGGTAGTTCTGTCAGATCTCTGACAGTGATTTACCTTGAAGGAAACAATTTGTTTCTTTCCCTGCTCTTTGTTTTTTGGAGTTACAATGAAATAATTTAAACAAGATTGTAAAAATCAAAATTGTAACAAACTTCTGAGGCAAAACTTTAAGGTATCAAGGAACTTCAAAAGCAAGAATAGGGCACTGATGTGTTTAACCTGAGGAAGAAACACCGGTTTTGAAAAAAATCACTTTTTTTCATGCCTTTATATAGGGATATGATCTGTAAAATCATACTTAAGTGTCAAAGTTTAATTTCTGGTTTCTAAAACAATGTTTCTGTGTACACAATCTTGAACCTATTTGAATGCTTTCCATTGGATACACGTGAGGTACATCTGGCTATTCTTTGTTATGAAAATCATAACTCTTTTCCAGTAGGCTAGATACACTGTCCTGTTTGTAAAGAGGAGCTGTTTCTCTTATTCCAGAGTTCATCAGAGATGTCTGTGGCTTAAATGCTAACTTTTGCGAGTGCTTTTAGTTTTATAGGCATGCTAATTCTACAAGTTAATTCTTCAATAAGTTGTGGCAATGCAAGCAAAAGCAACACCCAGAAATGAAAAAGGAATTGCTCCTATTTCAGACGTGAAAAGAGTGCTATGTTGGCACTTATACAGATGTCTGCCTGCTTCTGCCTTCTTCACTTACAGTCCCAGGATTTTCTTAGGCCTGAGGCTTTTATATTTCTGGGAGTTTGTGTTTCCTTTGAACCATGTGGTTTGTCCCTGCATTTAGTGTTCATCATGTTAGCTCAAGAAGACAGACTTTTCTTTAAACGAACTATAGCAAGAACTGATACTTGTATGTTCTGTTTGGGAGAATCTTGTTGCTCCAGTTTTTAATTCTTGCAGATGCCATCATTCAAGCTACTATTTTTTATTTCAGTTTGTATTTTTTATTTTGAGACTGAAAAAATCTAACAGTTTCAGGGGCTTCCATTTGAGAGTATAAGTTAACCATTTTGATGGTGTTTTGCATCTCTGGTTTCAGTTGGAGTGGGGCTGAGATGAAGGCATAGTTAGATGCTCAGTAAATAAAATAAGACTTAGAAGTTAAATTCAGTACAGGGTTTGTGAATTAGTATGTTGTGCCTGAAAACTAGACTCTCAGAATAACTTTTTCTATTTCAGTGTTTGCTGTAAGAATATACACTTTAACAAGCCAGCCAAAGACAGGAAAGTGTATTTGCTCTTCAAGGTATCCAGTGAAATATTCTCAGTGAAATTTGCATTTCTTAATTTATTTTTTTTAAATACATTTTGCACTCTGGATGTTGTAATAGATACCATCCTCACAGTTTCCTTTGTCTTCTTTCAAACTTAAAATAGAATTATTTTTAGTCAGACGTTTTAAATGTTTTAAAATAGAAGTGAAATTCACATCACTTGTATTTATTATTGACTTTTAATAGGCTGGCAGTATTTTTGAGTAAAACTGTCCTATTGACACATGTTCATCTATGGGAGGATGCTAAGGAGTCCTTTGAAATTGAAGCAGGACATAGTTTGCTAACTCTCTGTTAAGGGCAAAGGGGATTAGGAGCTGATGTTTGGAAGGAATAGTACCTAGAGAATATAAAGTGTCTTTATCACGCTATTTTTCACAGAGCACATGGCACAGGATCATATCCAGATGGTTCTTGGATGTCTTCAAGTGAGGGAGACTGCACAGCCTTTCAGTTCAATCTGTGCTAGTGCTCAGTCACTGCATAGTAAAGAAATTCTTCCTCTTGCTCAGGTGGAACTTCCTGTGTTTCAGTTTGTGCCCATTGCTTTTTATGCTATTGCTTGGCACAACTGAGCAGAGCCTGGATCCATCCACTGACACGCTCCCCTCAGATACTCACAGACACTGATGAAGTCCCCTCTCAGTTATCCCTGCCCAAGGCTGAACAGGCCCAGCCCCCTCAGCCTTTCCTCCCAAGAGAGATGCTCCTGTCCCTCCATCACCTTTGTCACCCTGTGCTGGACCAGCTCCAGCACCTCTGTGTCTATGTGTCCTGAGGAGCCCAGAACTGGACTCAGCACTCCTGATGTGCCACCCTAGAGATGAGTAGAGGGGCAGGATCACCTTCCCCAACCTGCTGGCAATGCTTTTCCCAATGCACCCCAGGACACCATTGGCCTTCTTGGCCACCAGGACACACTGCTGGCTCAGGGACAGCTTGCTGTCCCCCAGGAACCCCAGGTCCTTCTCCTCAGAGCTGCTTTCCAGCAGGTCAGTCCCCAGCCTGTGCAGGTACCTGCAGTTGTTCCTCCCCAGGTGGAGGACCGTGCATTTGCCTCTGTTGAATCTCAGACAGTTCCTCTCTGCCCATCTCTCCACCCTGTGGAGGCCCTTCTGAAGGGCTGCACGGCCCCCTGGGGTATCGGCCACTGCTCCCAGCTCTGTGTCACCAATGAACTTGCTGAGGAGGCACCCGTCCCTTCGTCCAAGTCACTGATGGAGAAGTTAAACAATACCAGGCCCAGTATTGAATCTGGGGAGTCACCAAACTGGTCACAGCTCTGAGATCTCCCGTTCAGACAGTTCTCAGTCCCCTCATCCAGCCATTCTTCTTAGTTTGTTCACAGGTTATTGCGGAAGACAGAGTCAAAAGCCTTACTGAAATTCAAGTAGAACAAAATCCCCTGCTCTCCCCTCATCCATCCAGGCACTTGTTGCATTACAGAAGGCAATCAGATTGTCTAAGCATGATCCCTTTGCTGAATCCATGCAGACTTCTCTGATCACTTTTTTGTTCCCCATGTTGATAGAGATGGTATCCAGAAGGAGGCACTCCATCACTTTGCCCGGGACTGAGGTGAGGCCTCACTGGCCAGTAGTTCCCTCTGTCCTTCTTACTCTTTTTGAAGACATTCTTTGAGAATAATCTTGGCAATATGAAAGAACGGTGGCAATGTTTGTGATTTTGTTAATTAAATATTTTAGGTGGATACATTTTTGAAGACTCTTCTCTGTGCATCATGTCTCATTTATGAAACTGTGGATGCTCTATTGATACCTCAGTGTATTTCAGAACATACAAAATATAGTTATGTTGCCTTGAGTGAGCAAATAGTAGGGCAATAGGAAGAATATTGGTTTATTTGCTTTCTAACCCTAGATGATTATAAAAAATGCAGCAATAGCATAATGCTACATCAATTTACTAACTAAATAGAAAATATTATTTTAATAATCCTTATATGTGAAAAATGTTGTTTTATGTGTTTCTTGGTGTGAGTTGTCACAGTTCCGAAGTAGTTCAGATATATCAGGTTGGTGTATGGAGTCCCAATATACTTAATGGGTTGAATAAAGTTAGTGTTATATTATCATCTCTCTGAACTTAAATATTCTCAAAATGTACTTTTAGGCAGCTGAAGAGAGAATAAAGAAGCTGGAAGAAAACATTGAAGCAGAGAGGACAGCACATTTAGCATCCAATTTCACTTCAGAGATCATCCAGGTAAATTTTTTAAAAATATTTCATAGAAGTCTACAGTAAAACAGTTGAGAAAGTTGTGAAGGTACAATGCTACAAAAAATATGAAGAACACTTGCTCCAGTGAAAAACCTAAATAGATTTATTACAATAAATTCCAAAATCATAAAAACAAATATATAAAAGGACAGAATAGAAGAGTATCTGCTTTCCAGGGAACTTTAAAATTATTAGAATAAATAATAAAATAAGATGTCACATTTGTAAGTTTGAGAATTCCCACTAGCATTTAAACAGCTAGAGAAAAGGAAATGTTTCACAGTAAATGCTGTACTAGTGTTTAAATATCCTGCCCTGTATCTTCTGAATCGCTGCTTAGAGCAATTTAGAGATACAGTACATACATCCAAGTCATCTAGGAATGAGAACATAATGTATCCTGAAACTCCAGTTTCAAACACAGTTTCTCAAAGTACATTTCTGCTCCAAAATTATGATACTTGCAGTTACCAGTAAAGATTGATTATATATTCATATAATATCTAGTATATATACTCGAATATTCAATTTTTGTATTCTTAAACTGTTTCACACAGTATCAGACTCAGTAAAATAATTATGGTTTATTAAAAAAAAAAGCTTGAAAAAATAAAAGGTGATTGCTTAATATAATATTCGTTAACAAACTTACTGGATTTCTGATAAACTAAGCAAAAAATAAGGGAATTTGGTATTTTTTCCCTATTTTTTGATTAACAACAGTAAGCATTGTCATTCTTCAGTGAGTTACTTTGTTATTTTCATTATCTTTTTTATGTGCAGACACTTAAATCTTAAAAGTCATAATTTAACTAGTAGAAAAGATTTCGTTTGCTGAATTTCCTCTCTATTTCTGCAACATAAAAAGAGCTGAGAGAATAATGTTCCTTAAACTTAGAGACTTGGGTTTTATAGATGAATAACTGAAAGTCTTTTTGCTTGTTTATATACACGAACAAGCTAGAACAAGCTTTGTACTGAGAGAAAGTGTAGCCTTTATTGTTAGTCCCACACTTCATGAGTCTATTTAAAAACTAGAATTTCCCTGGAAAACTTCAGTATTAATAAGAGCTGAAAACATTCAGACACCTTCAAATGAGAGCAGAAAGTACTTGTCATCATCATATCTATTTGTTTCTGTTTTGAACTTTGTGTATTCTTACATTTTTACATGTGATCTTTTTTTTTTTTACATGTGTGTATGCTTTTATACTGAATTCATAGAATATACTCTTACTGTAAAGCAGGACAGATCTTAGAACAGCACTAAAGATCATGTTAGTGTTTCCTAACTTGCTTTAATTGCTCTTTTATCATTGGTGTAGTTAAGAATTCGAGAACTTGAAGAATGTGTGCATGTGGAAAAGGACAGACAAGAAGAAGCTCTTTCTGATTTAGAAATGATCAAGAAAGAGTTCAAAGGGTTAGAATGTGCATATGAGAGAGAAAAACACAATGCCCAAGAGAACCTGGAAAAACTCAATGTGTAAGTTTCCCTTTAAATTCATTGTAAAATGGCAATAGACAGCTTGATTGCCACTTACAGTTTACATTTGTATAGTTTTCAGTCAGTATAAAACAGCTAAATCTGATGCAATTTCCCAAACCAATCTGAAGTTCAGAACTTGGTGTTCCATTAATAACAGGTTCATATCAGTAACCATATGGGTGGGTAAAGAAAATAACTGATCTGTTACTGACTATTTGCCAAAGCAAAAATGTTGGAAATTATAGTTATGGCAGGGTCCTGTCTCCTGTATGAGAGAGGAGGAGTGTAGGAAAGCACACACGGCAGGGTTAGAACAGATTTTTTCTTCTGTATACACTTACATTATTATGAAAATATTATTTTTCACTTCAGTGAGCTAGATCAATCTTTAAGACTTCTGTTGAGAGGTTGTTTATCATTTATAGTGGTGAATCTTCATTTTCAGTTTTTGAATGATTGTGAGAAAACTTTAGCTAGCTAACAAAAAATAGAAAAAGGGATGAAGTGTATGAGAGCATGTGAAATTATCTGGGACTCCTTTCCTGCTCAGCACAATCTACTGTATCCATAGTAACAGATGCTTTTTGGAAGAAAGATTTTGCTATATTCCCTGGCAGGTAGAGGATACATGTACTGAGTCTTCTTCCTTGGCCGAATGAAGTTTATATTGGGGTGAGAAAATGTCAGGAAGTGGAATGGTGTTGGAAGACAGAGAACTGAGGAGTAGGTGAAATAAAGGATAGTAGTTAGTGAAATTTAGGGGAAGAGGGGATTTAAGAAGATATAAAGTGGGTGGCACACAGTGAGCTTGTGGGGAGAGACTCGCAGAGTCAGGTAGTAGAATGGGTTGGAAAAGACAGTTTACATCTTTCAGTGTAGGATTATGGGGACCTGTACAGAAGAGTATTTGTGGTGACTTGCTCATACAAGCAGTAGAAGGTAAAAAGGAAAGTGGTTTCCCTACAAAAAAAGTATTTTTGTGCCCTAAGTGTTCCTATATTCATGCTTACAGAGATGGTTTTAGTAATATAATTGAAACTTTTGTTGTATTATAAACATCTTAGAGCTCTTTGTTTAAAGAAAGGTCAAAGCCAGAGTCACATTAAGAAGTGAAAAAATTTTTCTCAAAGAAAAAGATACAACTTTTATGATAAAAATTTGTAAAATACATTATGATAAGAATCAAAAATGATCCTTCAGAAAGACTGCAGTCTTCAGAGCTGTGAAAATGAGAACATATATTTCAAGATTCTCTACAGTTATAAAATAACATTGGTTAATTAAACTGTAATCTCATCCTGCCTGCTTATTTTTGCTATGAGCATGGGTTCTCTGTTAGTATATACATGACACTAAATTGATACTAAGTTCTTTGTCTTTCCTTCAACTGGAGAAGGCCTAGACCATTGATTTGACATTTTATTCCATTTTCATTGTTTTATTTTAAAAAGGCTCCTTTGTTTGCAAACCAGCCTTTTTTTTGAGGAATGGCTGTTTGATCAGTAGTTTTGCATAACAGGCTACTTTGTACTGTCTGAGTTTTTCTTGTATGTAACTTTTTATTCCTGGAGAGCATATGGACTATGGTTTTGTTTTTTTTTTTTTTCATCTTGGTTTGGTTTTCTTAGTTTTTAACTTGGTGTAGTGGGTTGTTACTTTTCCCTCTGGTAGGTTCCCATATTTGAGTGGTCCAGAAAATATGGAAAAATTAATGTTACGAAAGTTTTCTTGAACTAGTGTTCTTCCAGTGTTTGGTCTTGAACCATTTCTTCAGTTGTTCCAAGAC
>VXBU01008063.1:325-22866 GCA_013400315.1 Bombycilla garrulus
GGCGAGCGGTCACGTGAGTGCGGGGGCCGGGCCGGAGGGAAAGATGGCGGGGGAGCGGGAGCCGCCACCGCTGGGAGAGACGCGGCCCGCCGACCTCGAGGAGCTGGAGGACGGTGAGGACCTCTTCACCAGCACCGTGTCCACCCTGGAGGTGAGGAGTGGTCGCCCTCCGCTGTAGGCCCTGCGCCCCGTGGCCGGCCCTGCGCCCGCCAGGCCCTCCCCTCCCTAGCCCTCCCCTCTCTGTCCGGCCACCGGTACTTCACTCCTGCCCGGGCCTCCTCACTCTGTCCAGGCCCCCGCCCCGCTGCCACTGTCGACCTGGCCTCCGGCCGCGACCTCTGCTTCGGCTCGTCAGTGCTTCCCTCATGGAGGGCAGGGGGCTTCTGCTGCCAAGAGAAGCTCAAAACTCTTTTCTCCAAGTACTGCCGTTTCCTTTCTCTTATCCTCTTATTGTACTGCCGGGGAAATGTTCTCACCTTTCCTCTTTCCAGTTTCTCGGGTATGTGTGTGTGGGTGTGTGTGTTTCCGCCTTAGACTTTGACTGGATTAATAACGACCCATTTTCTTTGTTTGGCCTCTTTCCGAGGCTTCACTTCATTTCAGTTTACAAATCTTGCAGAAACTAATTTGTCTCTGGGGTGTCTTCCAAGGGAGTCGCCGCAATGCTGGGCTGCGGCGGCTGCTGGGACCTGCTGGGAGAGAAGCACGAGGAGACATGAAAAATGCTTATGTGTTCGTTCCTTATTGTGGGAGCCTTTTTGGCACGTTCTTGTGGTCACGTTCCACCTACGTGTCTTGCCAGTATCTTCTGGAAGAACTTTATTCTTCCTGTAGACAGATACCCATATAAAAAGAAAATTGTTTTCTTCCTCTCTTCCTGAAGAGTTTTCTGTCCCTGACCTTTATAGAAAGAGGATGAGTGCGTGTTTCTTTGATTATGCTTTGGCTGTTGTCTGTCCTTAACAAAAAAACATGCAGTATACAGAGAGGCTTTAAAATGTATTTTAAAGTCACTTGCCTTTTCTCAAGCTACTTTCTTTTTTTCTTTCTTTTTGTAGATACATAATCTGTGCATTGGTAGAAAAAGATCTGTGGAAAAAATGCACTGAACGAATAAGAAATGATGTGAATCTGCAGTTGACAAGAATTGCATGAGTAGATTTCTGTGCATCTCTGTGTGACACAGTGTGTATTACTGGAGTCTTTTTTAGTGCGCTGAGAAAGACTGCAGTGTAACACAAACAATGTTTTTATTGATGTGGTCTGGAACTAGAGCTGCAGGAGATAAGATGGGTTTAGTGTCTAAATCACAGTTACCATGAGATAAAAAAGTTACTGAAACTCCTCTAACTGCAAACACTGGCAAATAAATGGGCTTTGTATCAGTTTCTTTGGCTGACAATTTCACTGTGGTACTTTGTTTATGTGCACAGTCTGTTTGGGATAGGCTCTAAGTAGAAAGGGGAAGCCTCTTTGCTTAAATAGAAGCTTTTATAAGCTGTGTCAGTAAGCTTTTTCTGACATCAGCATTTAGGGCAGTGCCTTAATCTTGTGATTTTCCTGCAAATTTGAAAGTAAGGTTGTAATGGAAATTGACTTTGGAACTTCTTAGTAGCTTGAACATAAATGGATATATTTGGTATATAGGGTACTGTAGTCCAGAGAAGAATGATTATCTCATGATGTGGGCCTAGTTAAACTTTTGTCTAGAGTGTTACTTTAGTCTGGTAAATATTCACAGACAAACTGATTATAAATGGCAGTGAGAGTTGTACAGTAACAACAGAATGGTGTCATGCCTTTTGTAGTTAATCACGTATTTGTTTGCTGATACCAGAAGTGAGTGTGGCAAGAGACACTGAGGTCCAAACCCAGTGTACATGAGGGCTTTAGTAAATTGAAAGGGTTCCCAACTGATTTATCTTGGAGCTGTCCATTTGCTTTTAGCATTATTAATTTCAGACCTTTCCTATTTTATCTTGCTTTCATTCTCTTTGCAGTTCACAAAATGTGTGCTGCACCTTTCCTGCCTATAATTTGATGGTGCAGTGGAAAAGCTGTATGGTTTCTAATGCATGTTTCAAATAGCTTCCATATTAACAAAGTATCCATTTGGAAAACACAGGCCAAGTTTCTTTTGGCAAAATATACATTCAGTATATATTATGAATGGCAAATATGTAGGTTTTAAATACAGAGAGATTTAGTTATCTCAGTGGCTTCAAATGGAGAATATTGTTTTATTTCAAGTTGAATTCTCTGATGTGAAGAAACAAGAAGATGGAGTTTTAACTTTCTCTGTGCATATTGTAAAAAAGTTAATGTCTTTAACTCTCTCAACTGTAGAAAATACTACATTAGAAAAATCTCATGGAGCTGTAACACCTAGGATTTCTAGGGTGCAGTGGAAACACATTTTAGGATGTGAAAATTTGCTGTGTGGCAGAGAGTGAGAACCCTTCCTTCCTGTGATCTTAGGACACCAATGAACTGGGAACCGGGTTGGACAGCAACTTGTCTGAGCTGATGGGATGCTTATTTTAGTGTCAGATATCCACAGTGCCTATGAGTAGGAGAATGAGACTGATTGTTTTGTTATCATTGTGCCAACTGCTTCTCTTACATTCAAGATTACTGAGAGGTTTCCCTTTAGCTGCTAGAGTAGCTTTTCATTAGTGACAACAGCCAGGATGAATCATGTAAATGGTTTAAGCCAAAATTGAATTTACAGTGATAATCAGTGGTGAGTTCCACGTGAATGATATTGTTGGTTATTATATAATTGTGCTGGATGACATCTGCAGTGCTCTCCTAGGTATCTGGTTTTTGTAACTCAATGTGTTCCTGAGGCCTAGGTAGACTTATCTACTCACTAAAATTCTAAAATTTCAACTGCATGGATTTTGGTGAGGTTTGGTTTTGGGTGGGGGTTTTTCTGTTAGTTTATTTTTGGTTTTGGGTTTTTTCCCCCTTTTTGTTGTTGTTGTTTTGGGGTGGCTTTTTTTTTGCTGTTGTTGGATTTTTTTGTGGTTTTTTTTTTGGTGGGGGTGGTGGGTTNTCCTTTAGAAGGGTCTACTAACAACTGTAAGAAAATTAAATTAGGTGACATTTGTGTAAGATATATGTTAGATTTTCTGAAAAAATGGTCTGTTCACCATTAACCTCTTTTTACCACATCTGCCTTCTTCTTCCTCCATGCACCAGTCTGTCTCTGTCACCTTCCTTTTTTACATGTTGCATCATTTCTTATTTCATTTTCCCTAAAGTTCTCGCTTATCTCCTGCCAGTTTGTCTTTTGTGAAGGTGCCGTGTGAACACAGGAACTTAGGCTGTTGTACTATACCTTTGCAGAAAGCTAAGTCTGTATCCAAGATTAATTGGTGTAATTCTCTGAAAATGTGTGTCTCATTGCTTGATATTAAATCCAGGTTGTAATGGAAGTATGTGGAAATTCATTCCCATGTGTCTGTTTGTGTCAGCTTCCTTTCTGCTGCAAGTGACACTGTCCTACCATTGAGTCTGTTCTCTTTCCCCATGCTGTTATTTGTGAGCTCCTGTAACCCCATTTCAGACAATGAAATGGGTTAACCTGAACAACTAGAAGCTTATAATGGTCACCTTTTGTCAGCTTTCTGTGTTTTGACTGAAGAAAGCTAGGAGGGGCTCATAGAAGCAGAACTAGTTGGTGGGGTGCCTGACTATTAAGAGAAAGGGGGATGTCCAAACATCTAGAGCTATAATTTCAGCCAAGAGAAAATGCAGTGTCTTGTTCTTATTTCTTCGTAAGTCAGAGCCATAAAATACTTGGTTATTGCCTCTACATGTAATGAACAATAAAAGAACAGAAAATTGAGCTTGTTGTTGACATTTTAAATTGGAATGGGCCCATGAGCATCTGATCAGAAACTTGTTTTCAAGAAAAACGAGGCAGGATCCTGACTGTCCTGCCTACCCGGAGGTCCTGGCCATTGAATATCTTGGTTGTTGGAGACTTCACCAAACCTTCAGCTCAGGACTTGTTTAGAAATTTTACAGCTATTAGGAAATGGATGTTTTTGTGTCATTTTGTGAATCCTTGGTGTCAAGTAAGTTTAAAGTTTCTAAATAGCCGTGCTATTTGTCTGGGCCATGAGGTTTTTGTTAGTCTCATCTCCATTTCTTGTCTGATACAGAGATTTTCACTGCACTAACTACTAACTCCTTTAACGGCCATTTTCATCAGCCATTTTAGCTGTATTTTGTAGAGATAAGAAAGCAAAGTTGGTGTCCTGTCTTTTAGCTCTCATCCATAGAAGACTATAACTGAAACAGCTTAATATATTGTTTGCATGCGTGCATGCTTTTTTGGTTTTTGAGAGGCTGGGTAGCACTTTCTGACCCACTGTGCAAAATAATCAGATTATTGAAATTTATTGACTCCATTTTTGGTACATGTGGGCTGTGCCTTGCTGGGTTTTTGTAGTTCCCTGAGGGCTATGTCCATTTTGAAGAGAAGAAACTACACTTCATTGCAAAAATCTTAAACAAGGTGATGCAGTGGTCAGACCATGAATAATTTCAAAGATGCTTCTACACATTGTCTTTTTCTAATCCCATTCTCAATTCATCTTATCTGAGAACACAGCTGTTTAAAAGGACCAAGAAAGATTAATAGACCAGTAGGGACCTTATTCACCTGTCAGGTTGTTGAAGTTTATTTCCGTCTGCCATTCATGACTCCCCCTGGCATGGGAGAGAAGAATTGGAATGGTAAAAATGAGAAGACCAGTGGACAAAGATGAAGAGAATGTAATGGGTAAAGTAAAAGTTGCATATGAAAGCAATGTTATGAATTTATTCACCTCTTCTGTGGGTAGGCCTGTGCTTAGCCATCTCCAGGAAGAGAGAAGTATAATGGTGACTTAGACAAATGTTGAAACTCCAGGTATCCTCTCCGTCCTCCTTCTTTGCGATAGCTTTGCTGAGCATCATTTTACAAGGTATGGGATATCCCTCTGGTCAGCTTTGCTCTTCAGCTTTCTGAGGTGCCCATAAGGTCTGTTTCAGAACTCACCTTTTGCAAATATTCTCATATGGAATTTGGAGAAAACTGCCTGTAACTGCTCTACTAACTACAGCTATGAAGCCTGGTATCCAGAGCAGAAATATTGGCTTTCTTTAACTGTGCCATTGGACAGGATCTTTCCTGGTACAGTAACAGTGGCATGTATTTAAGCCGTTCTTAGAGGAAGCTGTATCGTTCTTTAAAGTGGGAATAGCTCTGTATTGACCTTTGGTTAACTTGTAACTTTAGGCATACAGATATTTAGGTAGCTTTAGGCTTGCTGGTATTTGGGTTGATCAGGTTTCAGCGTTCGAAGTGAATTTTGTGTCTGATAGAATAGTTTTGTGATTAGAAGCCAGGTATAGTCAAAAGTAACAGTTAGTAACCAAAATGGCTACTTCCTATAAAAGTGAAAGGATAGACTGAGGGAGTAGCTTGAAGGTATAACCATTCTCCAAGGGCTCTTTTCCACCATTCATTAAGCAAGACCATAATTAGGTGATAAAGCAGAAAGGTCTCTGCTGGTGTGCTACAAGAGTTCAGGAAGGCTTTTCTTCCCTGAGACTGTCTGTACTAGAGCTGTTTCTCATGGCAATGACTTGACAAGCACAAACCTACGTGCATTCTACATCTGTGGTGGTAGTGTGGGATTCTCCCTGTGTCATAAAACTCCAGTCTATCAAAATGTAAATGTATTGCTGTTCAAAGCTGAATAGCAGCAAAAGTGGTTTGGAATGAGTACCTGTGATATTTCAGGGAAGAACTGCTTTTGCTGCTAAAACTTTAAACTTCTGGAACCTCAAGGATTGGGTAATCAAGCATTTCCATGCTCTTCTGTTCTAGATGGAATCCAAGGTTTTGAACTTGCACATCACACAACACTGGCTGGAAAGACAGACCATTTCTTCTGAAATATGCTACTTCTGAGTTGTGAAATTGCTTGAAACTTCTGCTGTTACGTGTAATACATATATACTATCAGTTGTAAAATACTGAAGCCAGTCAAGTGCTGTGGTTTTCTTACATTTCCTAGCTCATTTAATCTAAATTATTGCAAGTCTTGTAATACAATTTAAGGGAGTTTATCTCCTTATGATACTTCACAGAGCCTTCACTGAGTGTGCAATTACACATTTATTACCCCAGAACACTGTTTCCTGAAGGGTCATTTTGGCATTTGTTTCATTTGACATGAGAAGTATTCAAGTAACTAGTGGATTGGTTCCTTTCATGGTTATAAATTCTACTAACTTACAGTTTTTAAGTGTTTCTTCTTTGATGTTCTTTGCAGGCTCTAGTGCAGTATCCAAACAAGAGTTTGAGAGACTGCTCCTTTTGCTATTGATCACTTTGGTTTGTTTCTGGCTTCCCCATGTTGTATGTGGGCTTTTCAAAGAGTGGCTGCTTTTGGCAAAAAGTAGATGTGATCTCTTCTCTCATTTGAAAGGATCAGTTCATTGGGGCAACCAAAATCTGGTTCTGCTGATTTTTGCTGGAGTAGAGTTAATTTTCTTCACAGTGGCTAGCATAAGAGTATGTTTTGGATTTATGCTGGACACAGGGTTGATAACATAGAGATATTTTTGGTTTTTTGCTGAGCAGGGCTTACACAGAGCCAAGGCCTTTTCTGCTGTTCATGCTGCAACACTGGTGAGGAAGTTGGGAGTGCATAAGAGTCTGGGAGGACACACAGCTGGGACAGGTGACCCCAACTGACCAAAGGGATATTCCACACCGTGAGACATCCTGCTCTGTGCATAAAGTGGGGGAAGAAGGAAGAAAGCCAGTTATAAGGAAGGCCTTTCTGTTAGGACTCTTGCCTCTGCTGCATTTATGAATGTGAAAATACAATCTGGACAGACTTTCTCAGTGGCTTTTCAGTATTTTTAAGTCTTTTTCAAAACATATTTTCTGGTTTGCAGTGTTCTTTGAAGTGTAGCCTTAAGCATCTAGTATCTTTTTAGTATATGCATGCATCCATGAATAAATATGCTGTTGTCGAAAACTCCTTAGCTAGCTATCCTGGATGAACTTGCAGGAAAGGAGGTTTGCAAATTTTCTGGTACTACAACAGTAAACACAGTTGATACTTTTTAAAAAAAAAGTTTTCCAGCTGAAGCACTGATCTTCAATTATGTGTGTACTTGTTTGTAAGCGAGCAATTCATTTGGTGGCCCAGTTTCAATATTGCATTAGTTTTCCTGAGTGTTTTCAACCCAGCAAGTTCTAGTCTCCAGTGAATTAAAAAATTGTATCTGTGACAAACCCATCTTCCATGTACAGTAGAGAGTAATCCTCTGATCCTCTGTGGCAGTAATCCTGATGCAAAGCTATCAAAATTTCTTACAGCTCCAAGCAGCCTTGAATTGTTTGGATGGCATAATGCCTTCTTTTCAATCATAGAGCACTTAGAGATGTCTTTATTGATTTTTGACTATGTGCAGATTCAGCTTTAAATCCAAGCCTTTCCAGGAGGAACCTAATAATCAAATTACAATTCTAGATTATTCTGTAGCAGCTTTTGTTTCACATTAATTAAACCTGAAGAAACCTGTTTACTGTTTTTTCTCTCAAACAAAGAAATTAAAACAGCTGTTGACTAGCTCATATCTTTTATTCATTGTTGCTGTGCTAGGAATAGGAGATTGAAATAGCTGATAAGGTTTCCTTTCTGTATATCTTACTTTGCTTCTTTGCAATGAAGGAGTGTTGCAATAATTCCTATGTACTGACACTAGCTAAGTGGCAACTGATTCTCTTTTAATTATTTAACTTTTTTTTTTCTTTTTTTAAACAGTCAAGTCCTTCGTCTCCGGAGCCAGCAAGTCTTCCTGCAGAAGACCTCAGCACAAACTCCAATGGTCCAAAGCCAGCTGAAATCATGCTGGATGGTGACAGAGAAGATCTCTTTGCTGGTAATGACCATTTTCTTCTAGCATGCCTGCACAAACCCTGTCACCCTTGGCCTGAACAAAATGTGCTTTTCTGAGAGGGAGGATTGAAACCTTATAAGTAGTTTTGACAGTGTCGTACAGGTTTTTTCTTGTGAAAAATGTTGGTTTGTTTATAAGTTTGTCAGTGGTATGTACTGTCAGTGTATAGTGTGGGAGTGTTGAGCTGGTCACTAATATATTCTGCTGACTGTAAGAATAGTCTTTATCATTTTGTGTGTGGGAATGCATGACTTAAGTTACTTTCTTGTTCTCTACTTAAAAATCAAGCAATCGTCCCAGTCTTTTTTCCAGTTATAAAGAGAGAGGTAATTCATATTGTATTTTGAGTATTTCTTTCTTAATACTCTTGTTTAATGGAAAGGTAACGAACTGGCATATGGGACCAGTCCTGTCATTTCATTAGCGCATGGTTGTGTATCTGACAGTTGACAATATTGCATGCTTTAAAAAAAATGTGAAAGTTCTGATAAGTGATCTGTTAATAGACAGAACATTTCTAAAGTTTCATACATCAGTTGCTACTTCAGTGTCAGTTTTCAGCTATCCTAACATGGGTTATTCTTGCTGTCAATTACGGTTGTAGGAACATTAATGGGAACATATTATGTGTATAAGATAGTATTGAGATGTTACATTCAGAACCATCATTTTCCCTATTACTTCATGTTACGGGAAGAACAGTATTATGTTCTGGGTTGTTTTGTATAAATGCATATATACACATGCCCGTTACATTTGTTCTAAACTTCAGTAATTCGTATTTCCGTGTATTTGAACTTGTTTGTTCATGACACTGTTAAAATGTTCAGAACCTCTCTGAAGGTGTTTTAAGAGAAAAAAGGAATAAAGGGTAGAGGGGTAATCTTACTTTTTTTTCTGCATTTGTTTTGCCTTATAACTTAAAAAGTGCTTTAGTAGTGAAGTTTTCTAGAACTAGTCAGTAATTTGGTTTTTTTAGCTTCAGTATATAAAGCCAGCTTTTTATAACCATAGAGCCATCTGGAGTGGATATTTTAAGAAAGCCAATTCTCCTTTGGATAATATTAAGAAAAGAAAAAGGAAGACTGGAGTAAATATTGAGGGGAGTCAGACTGAAGGAATGCATATTTGCAGCCAGATTGTTTCAACTGAAATGAATGCTGTGAGAATAACACATGGAATTTATTTAATGAGTTTGGGATTTGCCATGTAGGACATTCTTTTAAGTGCTTGCAGCACTAAACTGAGAGCATCTAAGATTGGTCTTTTAAAGTTCAATTTATAGTACAGAGTGAGTCTAATACTCTCAAATACAGGAAAGAAACAAATGTGGTTTATGGAGCATGAGATAAAATACTATGTTTTTCACAATTTCTTGTTCTAAGCAAGAAGTTTGTATAATGCAGTTGAACACAAGTCATGAACTTCTGCGGTTTTGTCACTGTCATTCTGAAAAACTGTGTTGAATTTGTGTTCTAGTGCTGTGCATTCACAAATATAACTTTTTCTTTTCCTTAGGACTGTTTTGAGAGAAAGTATAGAAACAGTGTAAGAAAGGCAAGATGAGATAGTCGATTTCTTACTTCCAGCATGATTGCATAAGTCTGTCTTTCTAGGAAAGCAGAATTTAATTTTTAAGTGAGTGTGACAAGATTTTTCTTTGACAAGTTGAAATTCTAAAGAATCTTAAGTTGGCACAGCTTATAGGAACACTTAAGTGGAGAAGAAAGAACTTGAAGCTCCAGAGCTTTGTAAGGTCTGTTGTTCCTTCATATTGAATTACTAGACTCTTCAAAATCCAGGTAAAGGAAATCCTGTTTGTGGCTCCGGAGAGGAGAGAGTGCCATTCTTCAGGGTCAGAAATAATTATGGTTTTTCAGACTTGTAAAAAATGTGATGATAGGCCTCTCTAACTACTGTAGACTTAATAAAACTTTTCCAGTGTTCCACCTTATATTGCAACCTAATGGAAAAGGAGGTGAAGCGGTACAAATTTTCTGTATTGCTTTAATGCGGGACAGAACCTGGGAAATCGTTTAGGCTTTTTTTGATTATGTTTAAAACCTCTTTGCTATTATATTTCTGTGGCAGTTGCAGAATAATATGGGCAATATAGGTATTTGTTACCTTGTCTCTGGCAACTCATAACTGAACTATTAAAACAGGGTTTCAAAAATGAAAGAAATAAATTTTCCTGCTCATTCGAGACGAGTAAATTGCGCTGCTTTGTTGTGGTTCTTGGTTCTGTAACAAAGCAAATGGTCTTGCTAAACCCAATTAAAAACTTTCACCCTTAGAATAAAAGTCACTATATTGATTATTTGGCCAGAAGAATTTCTTTATCTTACTTTGTAGAGCTCTTACATGCAGAGGCCATAATGGTTAGTGCTTCAAAATCAGGCAGTATTAGGTGTATCTTGAGGAATTTGGAGATATCTTAAAGCTTGGTTGTCAATAATCTGCTATTGTACAAATAGATATTGAAGAGCTGGATATTAAACTAGTCTTCCAAAATGTTGACCCAAAATTTAGTGTGTAACTGCACAAATATGCAATGGACTGCTCATGAAGGGCATGGTTGTCTGCTTTCTGCCTCTGGTGCTCATAGAAGAGCACCAGATGGTGAGCTCATCTGTGAACTTTCATCAGTGTTCTGTCACCTGCATCAAAAAAGTGGAAAACTATAATTTTTTATCTCCTCTGTTGGCTAAAAGATTATTGTTATTTTGTTTTTTCAGCTCTGAAATGTGTTTGGGAATGGATCATGTTATGGAAGTGTCGAGCTGTAGTGTTCTGAGGCAAAGTCACTGTGTTGGGAGCTGGGATGATATTTGTTTTCATTGGTCTGGGGTGGTTTTTTTGTTGGTTTGTGGGGTTTTTTTGGTGTTTTTATTTTTTTTTTTTTATTTTGTTTGGTGGGTTTTGTGTTTGGTTTTGTGGGGGATGTTTTTTTTCCCTTTAGGTTTTTTTTCTTGGGATTTGAGACAGAAACGGAGGTGGTAATTATCTGATCCTGACAAAATATGTTCTTCAGGCCCATATGAATAGAAATGCTTCTGCTGATGGTGTCTGTCAGGCTGATGTCATGTAATGTGTCTGATATGAAGAGTTTGTGCAAATGCTGTGTTGCTTTTTAAAATCTGTTTTTCAGTTATTTTACAAGAAGTAAATGCATGAAAGCATGTGAACCTACAGTTCTGAAGTTGGAAGGTGGTCATATTAGTGTCCAACTGTTGTGTTAAAATTGTTTCTATTCTCATTAAGGTTATGGTTAAGTACTTCTGGTATAACAATAAGGACCCTGGGCTACGACTTAGGTGTAGTAGTTCTTACAGTCAGTTCTGTTCAGTTGAGTCTCTGAAATATTGCTGTGCCCAGAGAAGCCTTTTTCAATTACTTGTCTTCTGTTCTGCATAGCAGCTTCTGCTGAAGTTTACTTCTAAATTTATGTGTTCACATGGGCAAACTTTCAAAGATAATAAGCCAATTTAATCATTCAAGCTATGTCAGAATGTTAAAGGTCTGACATTTAGAAGTGGGACTAGTAACAATAACTTGTGGCTGAAGTGAGCTGCTGCACATGAGGAATTGCGAACTTGCATTTTCTAAAATGATATTTCACAAAAACTGCTGGTGAAAAATAAAGAAGCAAGCTCTATGTAATGCTGAGATTAAGCCCTGAGCTTGAGTGTTGATAGAAACTTGTGGTTGGCTGTAGAATGTTAGTTGAACATATGTGGTTGTCTCCTACAGCAGAATGATGTGTCTTCATGTTCTTTTGGAACTAAGCAACTTAATAGCCTTCCCTAACAAGGACTGTTCATGGATTGTAAAATATGTATTTATGTGTAGCAGTCTACACTGTTAGACTGGTGGGAGCTCTTAATATGTTCTGGTAACTCCCATAGCTGATATTAAGTGTTGGATCTCAGTGTTTTCCTCCCAAAAGTTGGACAGAGCAGTCTTGCCTCTTTAAGAGAGAGCTTAAGCTCCTGAGAACAATCCTGGAAAAGAAGACATCTAGATTTCATTTTTCATGTTAATAATGATACTGAATATTTTAAAAACTGAACAAAAACCACACATGCACACAGAACCTCTCAAACCCAAAACCAACAATAAACTACACCACAAAACCACAACTTCATGCTAAGTTTTCAGGTGAAGATCTAAAATGAATAGATTAAGCAAATGTTTCAGAAAAGTGATGTAATTTCTGCTGTGAAGCCTACCAAATTAATGTTTCCATGTGGAAAAAGCCACACCTGCAAAACAAGCAGAAGAATTATCAATAAAACCTTTTAATTAGACTGTGTCATCTGATTACTGAAAGGAAAGGGATGTGTGTAAGAAGCATAAATGCTAGAGATCATCAGAAAAAACCTGTTTCATGACACATAGATCTTCAGATCCTGTACTACCTGAAGGCTGCTTTTCTGAGGGGGGGAAATAGCTAGAAGTAAGAGTCTGCTGTTTTATATGAAGCTAATGTTTCCTTTTTTATTTCTGAATATTTCAATATTTTTGTTTTAAACAAAAAGCATGGTAATTTTCTCCCTGTCCAGCTCAGTTCCATCATCCTCTTCCATATCTTTTCCATGTCATACCTATAGATTTGCGTGTGTCTGGAGGCATGCCAAACCTGGGGTGAGAGGTAACAAGAGGAAAAATGGCATAAACTCTCATTTCTTCCTAAAATAACTGACTTATTGCTATCAAACAGATAGTAAACTGGGTAAATTCCTTCTAGGAAAAAAAAAAAAGAAACATAATTTAAAATTTTGCTAATCCTGATTAAAATTCATTTGATGCGCAACCTAGATCACTTTATGATGCTAATGAATATTTTAATACAAGTCTGAAAAAGAGCAGTCCTGGAGAAGTGTGCTTCTGTTTAATCTGTTAGCAGTGCTGCTTTCTTACCTTAAATTCACAGTTTTTTCAGTAAGTTATACTTTACAATAAGAGGATTGTGCTCTCAGCTAATGAAAGTGAGAAGACTGTGTGCTTTGAAATTTTTAGCAACTTGGTTTATAAACCTGTCTAAAATTTGAAGATACAGAGAAGTATATAGTGGCAGTTAATGATTTGTTTCCTGAATATGCTGGAATATAGCTAGTAATAGAAAAAAGGAAGAACTGAAGTGCAATTCCTTTATTTCATAAATATTTTATGTTTTACATTTCATCATGTGCATAGCATACTGTGTTACATATGTATGTGCATATTTTTCTGAGATGTTTCTGTGAAATATGCATTTGTATTTACATACGTGTTGAATGCTGCTAGCCACCAAAGAAGAGATCTGCCTCTTGTTGAAGTGTTGCTGTTCCGGCAGTCTAAAAGCTCTTTTGCAACTGCCTCAGCATGACTTCCCAACTGATCTTAGGCTTTGAATTAAAATTCCTTATTGATTTAAGACGCAATGTCCTTCCTGTGGCATTTGAGGAAAGGAGGCATTAGCTTATGTTCTTTAAGATTTAGCAGTAAGAATAAAGTAATGCTATGAAAATAATTATTTTCAAAGAAAGGCTGTAGATTCTTCATTCTTATTAAAAATGGAGAATATAATTAGGTGCTGGGTTTTAACTTCAGTTTGAAAATACTGTGAAAATCTGTAATTTGGAATTAGGAAAAGCAATGCCAGCAGGCTGGGGGAATTGGTCATGCCCCTTGGCTCAACCTTGCTGAAGCCACACCTGGAGTGTTGAGTCCAGATCTGAGCTATCCAATACAAGAGAGGCATGAGGCATGGACAGATGGGGGTAACTCCAGTGCAGAGCCATGAAAATGATTGAGGCTATAAAGTGTACGACATAAGAGATGAGATTGAGAAAGCTAGTGCTGTTCATCCTGAAGCAGGGGCTTGGGGTGGGGAGGAACCTATAGTTTGTATAAATACTGTATGGTAGGGAATGGAGAAAAGGGAGCCTGACTTCTCAGTAGTGCCCGCTGACAGAATCGGAGGCAATGGCTACACACCAAAAACCAGATAATACATAAGACAAATCTTACAGTTATGTTTGTTTCTCTTTGGTGGGCTTGAGGGGGTAATTCTGGCTTTTGGGTTTTTTTTCCTTATTGTTGAGTGTGATCAAGCACTGGCACAGGTTATCCGAGGAAGAGTGGCTTCTCCTCCTTGAAGATGCTCAAAATTCATCTGGATGTGGTCCAGTTTAGCCTGCTCTAGCTAAAGTTTGAACAGAGAGGTTAGATGAGATGATTTCAAAAGTCCTTTCCAAACTCAGCAATTCTGTGATATCTCCCAAAATAAAGTGATGACAGTAAACGTCATTAGCCTCAAGCCAGAATGAGTGTCTGCTTTGGTTTAGTGCCTTTTTACCTGTCTGATAAGTAATGCCACAGAAGCTGATTGTGAAAGGACTTGAGGTCTATTATTTAGTATCAAATGACTGTTCTCTGGTCTATATTATCTTTTAAGAAACTGGAGTTCTTGAAACATGCATGTCTAGTGTGAGTGCGCAGCGTTGTTAATTTATTTGAGCTAGAACAGGAACTTCTGTATACCCAGGAACTGTGTCATTTACCAGTGGTCAAAACAGTTAGTGAGATTTGTAGAGCAGGGGTTTGCCTTGTCTTTAAAGGTAGGTGACCTGTCCATAGTCTAAATGAAGTAGTCAGTTTCTAGTGAGTTGTTTTAAGCCCCAGAGAGAATGGAGATAGAGACTAAAGATCATCTTAATGTCTCATGTGCTAATATTGCTGCTTTACAGTTTGTGGGTATTTCCCAAGGAGTGGGGGTATATTAATGGTTGTGTAACTTCATTTGTTATATGGCTTAGTCTTGCTTAGTTGATTGTATGACCAAATCAGCTGTTGTTCAGAGTGTGAAACAAGTGATGAAGGAGAGCTGCTTCTGTGGTAAAAAAAAAAAAAATAATTAGTTTACACAGTATGTTACACAGAAAGAAATTATTTTTTACTTGTGGCTATCTTAAAAGACTCTTTACTGAATAGTATATTTTAAAAAAGGCAGTATTGATCTTAATTTAACCTATTCTGCACTGCAAGCCCAAATGTCATATCTATTTTAGCTATGTATTGAAAAAAATTATCCTGCACAAATGGGTGCTATTTATTTTATCATCATTCTTTATCGTGCATGTTTGTTGTCTTTGTGATGCATATCCATCTATGTTGCCCAGGAAATTTGTTGCTAACTCAAAGTCTTTATCTAGAAGCAACAGAAGAAGTTTCATTGGACAGTCCGGAGAGGGATCCAATACTTTCACCAGAACCTACTCCTGCAGTCACTCCTGTAACACCTACTGCATTAATAGCTCCCAGAATGGAATCAAAAAGCATAACAGCCCCAGTGATTTTTGATAGATCCAGAGAAGAGGTATGCTGTAAACTTGTAAATTGTGGATATATTCTATTTGGATTTTTAAGTTTATGTTTTAAAATGCCAGTTCCTAAATGTTGAGGCATGACATTATACCTTGCTGTTTGTTTTGCAAAAGAAGTTTAGTGTGAATTTAACTAATGGAAATCCTGTGAGATCTCACTATTGAGGTGATGAGGTGGTTATAAGATACATAGTATAGGAGTAAGAAGTTCTGTTCCTTCAGAATAGATACTTTAAAAGTGTGTAGGAGTAAGCTGTGAACTTGATATGTGAGAAATGTTATTAATGTAAGATAGCTAACTGGGATGTTACAGTTTCAACTTGTATTTCTGAAGCTGTTCCTAATGGTGAAATTGAGCAAGCAGTTTTAGCATTATCCTGCATGCTAACAAACAACTGAGGATAACTGTAGTCTTAACATTGCTGTTTACATGAGGTGTTCCAGTCAAGTGTGGACATTGCTGAAGACCTACCTGTGACTCAGTGATGTCTACTTCCCCAGATACCACATCATGGCATTTGATTCTGATTTTGCCCCCTTCAGCCCTGGTACTGTCCCTTCTGCCATGGCATTTCTTAAGATCTCTCTTTTTATCAAACTTAGATATAGTACATAAAACATTATGAACTTTTAGAAGAATGGAACTCAGACATGAATCTGAATATTTTTTTTTATCTGTTGCTTTTCCCTTCCCAAGCTCTTCCCCGAAGATACTGTTAATGGAAAGTAATGGCTGTCCTTTGATTAGAGGCACATAGAAGCCCTGCAAATGAGTGGTTGTGGACCCCAGTGTGCTGGCATTGTAGGTGATACAGTGAACAGACCCTTAAGTCTGCTGTACTGAAAGCTTGTGCAGCAGGTCTTAAAACTGAAATCACAGGACCATTTTGTTTGGAAAAAACCTTTAGGATTGAGTCTAGGTGTAAACTTAGCAATATCAAGTTCACCACAAAAACTTTAGTTGCAGTCACAGTCAGTGTTATAAAGTATGTTAACATTGGAGACCGGAAATGTTTCATAATTACACAAACATGTTGACTTTTTCTCCTTCCTCTATACCCTTATCCTTGTACCCATACATAATATGGATGCCTATTACCATGTTAAGTGTGGTACATCTCTTTCCTAGATTGACGAGGAAGCAAATGGAGATTTGTTTGATATAGAAATAAATGTATCCGACCCAGAGAAAGTTGGTAAGTTCCTGGAGCCTAGAAATTCAGATGATAGACTGTCCTATTCCCTGAAGATTATTCTTAAGTTTTTTGTTTTCTTTTGGCAATTTTTAGTATCTAAATGGAAATCTATTTAATATATATTTTGGAGTAAAAAGTGTATGGCAGGATTACACTACCTCGCCCTGGGATAAGTATTTTATTTTTCTTACAGGCGATGGCATGAATGCTTATATGGCATACAGAGTAACAACAAAGGTAGGCAACAAAAATTTATGAATACTTTGCCTTGTAGCTGAGATGGATCAGTAATTCACAATTACTCATTTTATTTTTTTTAAGACATCACTTTCAATATTCCACAAAAATGAATTCTCTGTTAAAAGAAGATTCAGTGATTTTCTTGGCCTGCACAGCAAATTAGCAACAAAATACATGCATATTGGTTATATTGTGCCTCCAGCTCCAGAAAAAAGTATTGTAGGTAAGTGCAGTTCCAATAAGGCGACACTTAAGTACTGAATACAAATTACTCTTCTGCATAAATACTGCTTGCTTCTTCTCAGGTGGTCCAAATTGTCTTTGTGTTCTGTATTTTCAAAAAGTTCATGTTCAATTGGGAAGATATGTAATAGCCTCTTCCCAACACAGACTAGTGTTGATAATGAGAAGGATATCTCTTAATGCTTGGCCTTGTTTCTTATCTGTGATTCTTTCTATACTGTTGCCCTTCAAGAGCTGATTAGTCTACCAAAACGAGGATGTTAAAAGAAAGTTTATTTTTAAGTTGAGCTGTTATCAATATCCTGCAATATGTAGAGTTTCATACATACTCCAGATCTCTGATACTTCTGTTTGTTTCTTTTGATCATGGTGAATGCAAAACCTCTCATAAGTTTTGGAAGGTTTTAATGCAAAAAAATGACTTATGACTTTAATGCCTTACAGGATCAGATCCTTTCTCTGCGAGCTAAGAAGCATGCCTGGTGCATTAAAACAACTTCAGTTTTGTGATGTCTAAGTAGGAGAGGTTCTTTCAAAATAGGTTATTATTTAAAATAGTAAAGCTTTTTTGTTACTCATATAAATAAGTGATTTGAATCTAGAATGTTGTTTGATATGTAGGCAATGGCAGAACTTCTTTTCAGTAGTTTGGTCATAGCAAGCAGTTTTCTGTGCAAATAGGAGTAGGCAGACTGAGTAAATGTCGGCAGCTGGGGACTTAGGAAATTTGTGATGTTACTTGTGTGGAAAAACACTGTGTTTTTAATTAAAGTTATGGGTAATTCTGTAATAATCAGTTTTTCCTGTAACAAAAATAAGTTTAATTCCAAATGCTAACAGGGTTTATGGAGATGGAATGAGGCTTCTGATCATGTCCTTTGGATGATACAACATTAAATGATACAATATTTATGACAGTGTGCATTTACATGAAAATGTAGTGCTTGCATCACAGCCAAATTCAGCTTAGACTGGATTTCAGCTACCGCTTAAACAAAATGAGCATAAAAATTGATACACCTGGAAGATGGTAAAATGGTGGGACTTACTGCAGTGCAAGTACTGGCTGGTGCTTCAAAGGCTTGTGTAGAGACTTGAAGCTACAGGTAGGTTGGGAAAACTCAGACTCTGTAGAATATTTTCAGAAGACCACGAAGCTCCAGCATTTAAGTTGAACTTCACAGGTGTTATTTAGTTCTGTTCAAGGGCATGTAGTCAGTAATTTTCCATTTCTGGAGAAAGGAAGGAATTGATAGTAGTCTGTTTTGAAATAATGCATCTTAAAACAGAGAGCTGACAAAGTAGCTGATAGTAAGATGACATAGTCTTTACATTATGGGTATTTATGTTTAAAGTCCTAATACATAATGTCATGCATTCAGTGTTATGCAGTGTTGTGCATGTGTTGTAAAAAAGTCCCTGTTCTGTTCATTCTGTTACATTGTTGGTAACACCTGGAGTTTTATGCTCCAGTTTTATTGTGGTGATGAGTGGCAGGGGTTGGAATTTTAGATCTTAGCTACAAATTCAAGTCAGTCAGTTACTGACTGTGGAACAAAAGAATAAAAATGAGTCAATTGACTTGGAATTGGACATTCATTAAGGTACCTCTTACTTCATGTATGAATTAATGTACTACTTACTTAATGTATGAAAATCATGTTTTCATTTTTAAAGAAAATAATCTGTTATTCCTGTGAAGGGTTAGAAGAGTGCTCGGTCTGCAGAAGAAGTTTTTGCACTTGAATTTAAATAGGCTTATTTAAATAGGCTTATGTATTAGCAGAGAGAGAAATCTGGCAAGATACTTAGAAATAACTGTCATTATTACAGGGTAGGAATTCCTCATATAGGTCATAGTTTTTGTATTCAGTTTTTCCCTATGAACCTCTGTTCAAAGTTCAACTATGAAGCCTCTTTTGTATTAAGCCACAGGATTTCCTTCTTTCTGCAGTAAAATATTATTGTATAGTAATAATGTAAAAAGATGAGGCATGTGAATTACCTCAACTTCCCTTGAATACTTTAATCCTTGTATTTGAAGTCAAACTCAATTTTACTGATAAATGTATGGATTTCGTTGTATTATGATGTGTAGAATACTTTTTGGAAAAAAATCTTTATCAGATTTAATTTCATCATGTTACAGAGGAGGGAAAAACTAAAGCTTCACTGAGAGGTTAAGGGTTCCTTCTTGTTTCTATAAGACTTTGCGCTTGTCTCCAGAGGTTACTATGTGAAGTCCAGAAGGGAGATTGGGTGAGGAACTTAGGGCACTGCTGTCTTGATAGATCAGTGAGCACATACTCAAAACTCAAATCACAAAACTTTTAGCCGAAGAAACACAAACTAACAGATAAGAAATATATGACAGCTAGAAATCAGATGTCCGGACTGTATAATAAAATACCTTTCTTTTTTTTTTTAGGAAATAAGAATAACTATTGATGTCCAGTGTTTCATGGTGTTTTTGATGGGACTCAGNGTTCAGAATTTTCATAACTTGTTAGTTTGCATTAGTTAATTAAAAAACTATTAGTTTTAGAAGTTTAGAAGAAGAACTATTAGTTTTAGAAGAACAAGAAAAATAGTAGAATGAAAGCAGTGGTAATAAGCCTACCAATGAATAAACCTACCAATGAAGCTTATAACCTGAGGACATTTTTGTATTCTGTTTTATATGGCTAACTGTTTCCTGTTTCTGGACATAAGTTGCCAGTTAAGACTCTGATCAGCATTTAGATTGTTTTCATAAATGCAAATTAACCTAGTTTTTCTTACCTATTAGTCTCAATATGTTACAGGAAATTGAGTATTTCACAGAGCTACTTCCACAAAACCATGCAGCATGCAGTTGACTTTATGTTCCTATGTAGTGTTTTTCACTGTAATTTGATTTAAATATGTAAACTTAGATGAGCCTTATATTCTAATCACAACAATTATGTTAATGATTTATCTGTGGAAAAAATAAAATCAATATGATGCTGTTTCCTTCAAGGCATGACCAAGGTTAAAGTAGGCAAAGAAGATTCTTCATCTACTGAGTTCGTAGAGAAAAGAAGAGCAGCTCTAGAAAGGTAATGTGTGTATCTAACTAAAACTTATTTAGGCTCAGAATTACCTGTAGTATACTATATGGGTTCTATAATTGCAACACGGGTTATCTGTATTTAAATGAATTCTGAAGACTGTATACAACTGTCAAATTTTTTATAGAAATTGTATAATTTCCATTAATAACAGAAAGAGGAGCCCTATTCAGAAAAAATAATTATAACTAACTTATTTCAGTTAAACTAACTAACTAACAGCTAACTTGTTTCAGGCTTAAAATTAAGATTGCAGATGTTCAGTAAGTAAAACTACCATTACCAGCTTCTGTAGACCTTTTGAGTTGAAGGCATTAAGACACAGCAATGTATTTGTTCCACAGCAAATCCGCTGTTGGGCAGGAAGATGGGTGAAGAGACCTTCAATCACTTGAAAGTAAAATGGCCTTCTGATGGTGTGCATTGATGACACTGATGTGACTTGCTAAATTTTGTCATAAGAGATATTGGATATCTGTCACCCGGTGCTGATATACAGCTGATACTGTTCAAGTATCTTTGTCAGAGAAGGGTCTTATCTCGGGTATACTGCCACGTTAACCTTACCTTGTACTTTATACGGAGTTTGGAACAAGGAAAAAAAGTTGAGCAATCTCGTGTGTAAACTAGTTTTACTGCAATCCTTACTTTCTTCAGGAAAAAAACAGATGAGGATCTGGTGATTGTACCTAATGGAGGGTGGATAAAAAATTATACTTGAGGTTTAAGCAGAAGTGTAGGGGAAAAAAAAGGAGTTATATTGAATTTTACTTGTGTGTCTGTGAGTCTTTTAGAACTAAATGGATTGGACTGTAGTCTATCCAGCATATTTTATACCTAGACCATAATCAACTCACTTGTCCAAGATTTCCTATAGTTCTAAAATAAATCAGCCAGAATTGCCTGTAACAAAAAGTCCACTGCACTGTACAAAAATGTTTAAACAAGCTCATTTTTTTTCTGGCATAAACTGGTTAATAAAGGAGTAGGGCTTCACTCAGCTGTTTTGAATAAGAACTATATTATTTTGCCACTGTGCAACATACATATATGGCAGGCCCCACCTTAAGGAATTTCTGGTGTAAACAAACTGTTTTGTGAAACACTACCTGACTTCTAGTATGTGATGTTGTGGTATGGAGTGCATGGCCCTACATTATGTTTAGTCATGCACATTAAATCTATGATCTTTTAATTTCTCATTATTGTAGGTATCTACAACGAACAGTAAAGCACCCAGCCTTGCTACAGGACCCAGATTTGAGACAGTTCTTGGAAAGTTCTGAGGTGTTTATGTTTTTTTAACTTCTCTTATTTATTTCTAGATATGGTGACCTACCAAGCAATATATTCACTTTGAATTGAGACGTAATTGCCTAAATTAATATGAAATCCAATTGGACCATACCCTTCATGGGCTAAAATGCCAGAGGCTACTTAAGTAATGGTATGCCTTAGGCTCTGGTAAAACTTATAGTGGTAGTGACAAAAAGCTTCTTGTTGTATAGCAAGCATAAACAAACAGTTCTCGAACAGTTCTGATGTTACTGATTGTTAAGTAATAACTAAAATTAAACTGGCATGGAAGCTGCTCTTTTTGACTCCAGGAGTTCAGCTTGAGGTGTATTGGTAGGATAATGTGAAAATGCTGGTAGTGCTGCTGGCCAGATTAAGTATTTTGTGAATAAGGATTTCAGTCACCTGAAATATTTATCTGGTATCTTTCTCTACTTAGTATCTCTTTATAAATGTGAATAGTGGTTTCACTCTAATACTGAACTGTGTATTGGCTAATGTCAGTATGTTAGTTTTTCTAATAAGTCACAGAGGCCTCCCTACTGATAAAAGCATCAACAGGTAACTTAGAGTGGGTTTGTCAAAGCTGCTGACAGACAAAACATCACATGAAGGGTAAATAGTCTGACGTAGAGGCCAGCTTGTATAGCATATTCAATCTAGCCTGAAAAATGATATCAATTAAATTTAAAGTTTGTTAATTTAACTCTGAGGGTTTTCTCAGTACCTAAGCAGATAACATGTTCTCTTGATACATTAAGTACATTTATAGCCTTATATTGAAAAGCAAAAAGTCATCAACCTTTTATTATCAGCATGCAGTGCATGTCTTGCATTGCAATTAAACATATAACATAATTTCCTTTGTCTAATTTGTTGTAAATTTAAGCTTTTCTTTCCTGTAGTGACAGTTTGTTCATTGTAGCATATAGGGTGGCCATTTAGGGTATTTGGCTAGTTCATAGTAGCTTTGGACGAGGGGTTTGTTTGTTCCATTTAAATGTAAAGATGTAGAAGAAAAGTAAATAGTCTATATTTTTAAGTTTTCCTCTTGAGAATGTAGAAGTAGTAAATTTGAGAAATTAGATTCCACTATATTGAAACACATAGGAGTAAAGAAAACACTA
>VXBU01008143.1:0-32260 GCA_013400315.1 Bombycilla garrulus
ATCTTGAAGAACAGCTTCATCCAGGACCAGTTCTTGACAGCGTTGAAAGCCCGGATGTTCCACTGGATGGTGTAGAGGGCTTCCCTGGAGGAATACAAGCACAGCATCATGAGGGTTGGACATTCCCCATGTCCCATCCTGGCTTCTGCAGGCCTGGATATGGCTCCATTCTCCACCAGCAGGACAAATGGCAGAGTGGTGAATGAGTGGGACATTGTCTGCACACACACATGGGTGGGGGGCTGGATTTCAGCTCTCCTCACTCTGCCTCCCTCTGAATTCTTCAGTGGAAACCAGAGGCTCCCCCCACCTAGATCCTCCCCTCCAGGCCCATGCCAGGCCTCTTCCAGGCTTGCCTCCATCCCTCAGGACCAATCACTGCCAGCCACAGGCAAACCCCACAGGTCAAACCCACGGACACGTGCAGAAGAGACAAGGAGGCACAAAGTCCTGCCTTTTGTCCCCACAGCTCTACCTCCTGCTGATGATCTTCTGGTACTCCACACGCATGAGGAACCCACGGATCCTGGCCTGCAGCATTGTCAGGACCTTGGCCAGACGTTCATCTCGCATCTCCTCCAGCAAGCCCAGCAAACCGGCCTTGAAAAACACCTGTGGGCAAGAGGGCGGAGTCACCAGGAGAAGGACAGAGAGCTCAGGGCTAGCACAGCCTGCCAGGGAAACATGGAGGTGCACCCACACATGGCCCAGGGAAGCAAATCTGCCCTGAGCACATCATGCTCCTCAGCAGGGACAAGGTAATGTGGTGGGTGGGACAAGGCCAGGCAGCAGAGGCCTGCTCAGAGCTGTTCTTTCTCCTCCCAGTGCTCCGAGTCCCTTCAAGGACCCTGCAGAGTGCAGGGCTGTGGGCCAGGCAGAGACCGGCATGGAGAGTAACAGGAGATTTCTCCCTCCCGAGGACATGCTCTCACCTTGGTGTGACCAAACTTGTACTGTGCACGGTCCAGTTCCAGGGAGCTCAGCAGCTTTTCTGTGGCCTTCCTGCTGTCCACAAACTTGTCCTCTGGAATGGCTGCTGGATTGAGGATACGGTAGCTGCGGGGCAAAGCAGAGAGAGGCCGTGCAGGCGGGCTGCAGCACCACCAGCATCCCAGAGCCTGGCATGCCAGCTCGCTCTGAGCCATGGGGCTGCACCACAGGCTGGAGCTGTGTGTGAACCGGTTGTTCCAGAGCACGGGACTGCAGGCACCAGGGAACCCTGGCAGATTTTAGTCCCTGAGCATCAGGGAGACTGTGCAAAGAGGCCACTGGCCTCACTAGGCCTGGGCTAAGCAGCGTGGATGGGACCCTAAGGTGAGAACGCTAAGGATCCATCCCAAGGGCAGGGAGAAATCTGAGCCAGGATCAGATGGGCCTGAGCCTTGCCACCCTGCCCCTACACCAGGCCTGCATTCAGCAGCTCAGACATCCAGAACTCATCCCAAACTCTCCATGTCTGGCCCTGCAGAGCCAGCAGCAGAGCTATCCCAAACTGCACAGGCACTGGGGGGGCTCAGACCAGCCCTGCACCATCTGGGGAGCGGGTCAGACCCAGGACAAGTCTGTCTGTCCTTGAAACACGTGCTGGGTGAGGAAGAAGGTGGGTTACCGCTGCTTGAAGTCTGCGTAGAGGATCCTGTTGGGGAATCCCTTGCGGCAGATGCGGATCCCTTCCAGGACCCCGTTACACCGCAGCTGGTGCAGCACCAGGAAGGAATCCATGGCTCCTGTGGGGGAGGACACACTTGCAGCAGATGCTCAGCCCAGGAAGAGAGAGGAAATGGAGCTGCAGGCTGGGTGTGAGCCCTGGGAACACCCCATGGTTTGAACACGGGTGTTAGCCTGTCCTGCAGGTCTGTGCTGAGCAGCAGCGCTGCAGCCTGGGCCTTGCATGGTGGAACTCAGCCTGGAAAACTCATCCGTGCCTGCTGTGTACCAGTGCCAGGCTGCACAGCCAACATGGGAGCCTGGCCAAGCTCATTGTCCCCAGCAGAGGAGATTGATCTGGGTATGGGCTTTCAATACACCAGGGAGAACAAAATACATCCCCTGTGCAGGTTAAACTTAAAGAAGAAAAGCAACCAGTTACCGTCAATTTTTTTTTTTTTTTTTTGCAGTTAGGGCTGTTGACTCCTATCTTACAGGATTTGAGGGCTGCTGACCAGATAATTGAGGACCTGCACCCAGTAATGGCTAACCCATATACTTTGTTAATGTGTTTAACACCTGAACTAATTTGGTTTATGGTTTTAGATTTGAAAGATGCTTTCTTTTGCCTCCTTTTCTACGAAGCCAGGCAGAAAATGTTTGCATTTAAGTGGGAAAACCCCAGAAGTGGTCGTAAGACGCAGCTCACATGGATGGTGTTGACCTAAGGTTTTAAACCCAGTCCCATGATATTTGGAAAACAACTTGCAGAGATCTGCAATCCTGGGAAGCCCCATCAGAAGGACAGCTGTTGCAGTGTGTAGAGGATGTCCTGATAACCACCCAAACCCAAGAGGCGTGCACAGATTGGATGGTAAGCCTCCTGAACTTTCTGAGTGTACAAGGGTACCGAGCGTCTCAAAGAAGGCTCAGATGGGAAGGCAAACAGTGATCTGGAACAGGAGTTCCAACACTGAGATGAGCTCAGGGCTCAGTGGCACCACGAAAAGGACTGGGGAGAGGGTGGGTGCAAGAATCCCCGCCAGTTCCCACGTGTGGCTGTCCCCAGGGGCACTGGCAGGCTCACACCTGGCATGTCCCATGTCCCATGTCCTGTACCTGGGGTCTTTGTCTCGTTGGGGATGATGCAGCGGACGAAGTGGGGCTGTGTGGAGCGCAGGTTGGTCATCAGCTTGTTGAGATTCTCCTGCAGGGCACACACAGGGGTGAGGGCACGGCTCTGCTTCCCTGCAACGCTGCTCTTCCTCTGCGGCCCCTTTCCCCCACAGACAGGGAGGGAGCGGATCCTGAGAGCCCCTCATGTGTGAGAAAGGGGGCACGTCCTGGCAGTGCACATCCCACCCGGGGCAGGGTCAGTGCCAGGGTGGGGGGCTGTGCCCAAGGCAGAGGGGGCTGGCAGACAGGCCAAATGCAGGTTTTGCTGTGCTACAGGAGTTTGCTGTGCCAGACACTTCCCAAGTATTTGTAGGTAAAGTTTTGCTGCAGGGGAGAGCCAGGGACACAGGACTGAGTGCATTCCTGGAACAGAGCTCTGTGCTCAGCACCCTGCCATTGCAGTGCTGCTGTCCACACTGGCTGCACACAGACAATGTTAGGGTGTGCAGGATTTCCCTGCACCTCCACAGGGCTTCACCCCCTCTGGCTGTGACACAGGGCCCTGCTGAGCCAGCCTGCACCTCTTTTCTCTCCAAGGCATCTCTACCCTTGGTCTTTCCAGCTGCTTTCCCCTGTTTGTACAGGCCCAGCTCAGGGAAGGGAACACCTCCCCACAGCTCCACATCACCACAGGGCAACTCCTCACCACAGACACCTTCCCCCAGGGCCTGTGACATGAAGACGGAAGAAAGTCACACTCTTCCCTGAACAGGGGCTCTGCCACAGAGCTGCCTTCTTCAAGCGCCTTGGCAAAGAATCACAGAATATCCTGAGCTGGGAGGGACCCCAGCCCAGCTCCTGGCCCTTCACAGACACCCCAACAACCCCGCCCTATGCCTGGGAGCACTGTCCAAACACTCCTGGAGCTCTGGCAGCCTCAGGGCTGTGACCTTCACCCTGTCACCACGAGGCTGCCACGGCAGGACACATCCCTCTGTGCTGCTTTCCAGCTGGCTGAGCTCTGGGTTGGACAAGCAACTGCTGTGGTGCCATGGGATGGAGCAGTGTGACATCCTGAGCTGTAAAATGGATCAGGTCACCCCCCAGGACAGGGAGCTGCCTGCTCAGAGACCTGCAAGATCCTCCTCCATTTTCTTCTGCCCAAAGGTTGTCCTTCCCCGCTGACAGGAATGAGGAGAGAAGTAGCACAGACTTAAAGTGATGTTCATCTAATTAATTATCTAAACATCACTACAAGTCTTAACTGCCGCTCTCCCAAAGGCCGAGGAGCAGGAACAGCACAAGCCCAGCTCCAAGCGAGCTCTCCCAGCCTGGAGCCTCATGTCCTGGGCTAGGAGAACGGGGACAGGGCTGGGACTCTGCCAGGCACAGGCCCCTTGCCCAGGGATGAGAGGGAGTTGGGGGCTTTGGCCTACTGATGGTCCCTCAGGAGCTCTGGTGGTCCCTCAGGCCCCAGCAGGTGCAGGAAACCAAGAGCCCTGGCAGGGAAGTGGGGCTGCCAGTGGGACCCTCAGAGCACGTTTCACTCATGGCCCTGGATGAAGGGCTGGCTCTCACCTTGTGCAGTTGCGACACTGTTTGGAAAGAAGCCGCCTTTTTGCGTTTCTCCTTGGTCCCCGGCTTGTGAGGTTCCTCTGTTCAGTTGAAATATTGATTACTTACATCAGCAAAACATCTGCCTGCCTTGAAGGACTCAGAGGCACCCCCAAACATCCCTAAAATTCCCACAGCCCTTGCTGAAGCAGAGGTGGTTGTGCCCTGCTGCAGAACGAAGGCACTGACCACCAAAAACATTTCCCACAGCACCCAGATCTGGGTGTTGTTCCTCAGCTCCTGGTAGCAAGACACCCCATCACTCCGAAAGTCACAGGGCCACCACAACGACCCTACAGCCCCACACACACCCTTAAACCACCACCCACCTTAAAAATCAGGGGGTTTTTAAAATCCAGGGAGCATTTTAGGGATCAGTGTGGGTTTTCCCTTTGCCTGGGCTGCCAGGGACAGGGATGCTGCACCAGTATGGAGGAGAGGAGGGGAGGTAAAAAACGGGGTGAGGGTGCTCCTCACCTGAAGCAGAGCCCACATAGTTCTCATAGAGGGAGGCCAGGAGCTTGTTCTGGGATTTCTGGAAGACGGTCACCACTGTCTCGTTCAGGGGGTCCTTGTTCTTGTCCAGCCACCCCACGATGTTGTACGGCACCTGTCCCCGGGCAGGGAGGGTCAGGCCAGCCCTGTCCGTGCCAGGGGGAGCTGTGGGGCTGGGAGGAGCTGCCAGGGACGTACCACACCAGCGTAGTGCACCACCTCAAAGTGCGCCTCGTACTTCCGCTTCTTGTCCGGCCGCGGCTTCTGGAAGTTGGGTGACTTGCCAATGTGGTTGTCGTAGAGCTTGGATTTGAAGGTCATGTCAGAGGCTTTGGGGAACATGCACTCCTCTTCCAGGATGGACAGGATTCCCATGGGCTGCGGGGAGAGGGGGGATAAAGAGGACTGAGCTCAGTGTTGCCACATCCCATCCCAAAACAGGGATGTTTGTCACAGAGCATGGGGTTGATCCCCCACCTGGGGGATCCCATCCTAATGCAGGTGCAAGACACTGGCCACAGGGCCAAGCTGCCACGGGCATATTCCAGGGTGTCTCTGGCCTCCCAGCCCCACGTGGGACTGGCCAGGCCTGCAAGACATGGGAGTTTGCCCTGGTGCAATAGACTGTTGAGAAGGAGGGATCCTCTCCAGGATTGCTCCTTTTCAAGAAAAACCCAAAACTTTCCTTCATGCAATGGTGGAAATATTTTCTACAAGCTGCTCTGAATCAGTGAATTCTCAATTAAGAGGCACTGATGGGCTGCAAGTGGGTAGGAAAAAAGGGGAAGAGATGATTGCTCTCTGGAGGAAAAGGCTGCTCTAGGTTTTGTGGCTCCCCAGTGGGTAGAAACAGAATTTCCATGTTTTCATAAAGACAAAATTTGTGTCAAAAATATCTCAAGGGGCTGGAGGCTCTGAGCTGTAAGTGTGGGGAAAAAAAAAAATCTTGGGCTCTTGCCACGGACCGGGGAGGGAATAATTTAATTTTGGTAGCAGAGCACCTCCCTGTTTTAGCCTTTGCAAACAAAGCATCCCTCAGCAGTACCATTTCCATGCCCTGCCTCACACTCTACCTTCTCAATCAGGTCAATGCAGGCCTGCAGGTCCAGGCCAAAGTCAATGAAGACCCATTCGATGCCTTCCTTCTTGTATTCCTCCTGCTCCAGGACAAACATGTGGTGGTTGAAGAACTGTTGCAGTTTCTCGTTGGTGAAGTTGATGCACAGCTGCTCGAAGCTGTTGAACTGCAAGAACAAAAGAGATCCGAGTCAGAAGGAGGAGCTCCAGGAGTGAGGGGATTCACCCTCGTGAAGGGATTCACCCTCGTGCTTTGCCCGGCTGTGAAGGGTGATCCCTGCCAGGCTCAGCTGTATTGCAGGTAACCAGCAGTCACTAGAGATGTGCCCACAGCAATGTTAAATCATTCCTTGAGAGCTGCCTATTTGCTCCACACACATCAAATCAGACAAGAGCTCCTTTTCCCATCAAGGCCCACAGTTTCTTAGGTGAGACAGAGCTCTCAAACACCAGGGGACTGAGCTGCCCCTGCAACACTCCCCTGAACCACTGCAGGGGCCTGCAGAACTCACATCAAAGATCTCGAAGCCTGCAATGTCCAGCACCCCGATGAAGAACTGCCTGGCCAGCTTGGTGTCCAGGGTCTTGTTGATCCGGGTCACCAGCCACTTGAACATGCGGTCGTAGGTGGCTTTAGCCAGGGCCCCCACAGCATAGAGCACCTGCCAAGGCAAACCCCAGAGCACACCATCAGCTTCTCCCTGCTCCTGCAGGAGCCCTGGGCTGAGAGAGAGCTCCTCCTGGCACACAAAGGATGGGCAGACAGATCCAAGGAGTTTGTGGTTACAGTACGAGCTCCAAAATTAGTTTTACATTCATCACAAGTGTGTTCCTGCCCACCTGGCCTATCCTGCCTCCAAGGTGTTAGGATATAAACTCAGTTTAAAGTGACGTGTTCAGCAGCCTTGTGCCTGGCAGGAGCCTGCAGCCCACTTTGGATTAAACACCAGCTCCTGAGCTCCTCCTGGACTGTGCTCCAGGACTGGCTTGCTCTACTCCGGCCAGGCCTGGGTCCCCAACTGAGGTGTGGCTGGAATCTCACAAGACACGCGTTTGGTGCACTTGAGTCTTCCACAAGATCACCTCAGATAAGTGTTTAGATATCTAAAGTTTTCTACTTTTCAGGGCTGGACTCTTCACAGGAGTGTGAGTGTCTCTGAAGACGATCCACAGACCCTGGGCCTCCTGTGCCTGAGATCCAACCCACATTTCAAAGGCACTGCCTTGCCTCTCCAGCCTTGGTTAATGTGCAAAGCTGCCAGCCAGCTCTGCAACCCATTCTCCCTGCTCCTAAAAGCCAAGAACTGTGATACACCTTCTCCTGCTGCTCTGGTGTCTCCTCCCACACCCAAGACAGTGAACTGAAGCACCCCAGAGTGAGCAGGGGCCACGAGTCCTGCTGTCCTGCCACTCACCTGCTCCACGTTCTGACCTTTGGTCACGTACTCATTGCCCACTTTCACACGGGGATGGAGCAGCCCCTTGATGAGGTCAGCTGAGCTGATTCCCATGAGATAGGCAGCCTTGTCAGCACCTGGAAAGCAGCACAAAGGCATGAGAAGCCCACAAAGAGGGTCTAGGAAGGGAAAAAGGAACCAAAACAAAAGATGATCTTGTGATGATCAGTACTAACCACACTAGTTTTTCCACCTCATCCAGTCTCTTCCAGTGGCTAATGTGATTTTCCATCTTGGATAATCTATGATGCTTTAAAGTTTGAACCTCCTGACTGAGAAGTTACTGTTTGTGGACCTGCTGCACCTTATCAAAAACCTTATCAGGTTTTAGTCTTCTTGATCTGGGATTCTCTATGCATTTTCCAGTGGAGGTTTGAATTTTCACACAGTGAATTTGAATTGACCAGAAGAGAGGTGATTTGTCTTTCATAAACTCCTAATAGCACATTGTAGCTAGAGAATCACCTCTATCAAAACCTTCGTTAATTACCAGGTAGCAGCTAAAGCCTGTGTTGCCACTCCTGAGGCAACGAGAACTTTTCCTTTGTGAATGTTAAGATGGCAAAGACTGATTTAGGTAGTCACTTCTGCTGGTTCCCTGCTGAAACTTTCCAAGTATGTGCTGGAGCTCGCCCTTCTCACCCTTCCACATGCTGGAAACTCGCCCTCTCCCTTCAGGTTTGCTCTGCAGCCTGACTGTTCTTAAAGCTGTGAATTGCATTGGATTTTGCTGAGCAACAAACCAGGAAAAGTGTCAGACAGTGACTGTGTCCTACTCTAACTGCTCTTCAGGAGGCTGTGAGCTGAGCAGGTGCTGCTCCCAGCCTGGCCCATCCTCTGTGGATGCCCTGGAATGCTGTCCAGAGACGTGTGAGAGATGAAGAGCAGGAGGAGACTGCACAAGGTGAAGCCCAGCTGGGCTGTGACACCCTGTGCTGAGACAAGCCTGAGGCAGTGAGCCCATCTTGCAGAGAGACTGTCCCAAATATTCCTGCTCAAGGACAAACCCTTGGTGCTCCCCCAGCAGGGCCTAGGCCAGAGTGCATGTTTGGGGTCAGGGTCACTGACAGGCACGGGGAGTTCTGCAGCCTGGGCAGGTCTGCAGCACACAGCCCCACTCACTTTCAGTGCCATCAGCCTCTGCCTGCTCTTCCCGCTGCTTCTGCTTGAATTTCATGTTCCCAAAGTGCATGATGGCCCCCACTATTTTATAGCAGCCGTATTTCTCATCGTTGCTGAAGCCCAGGATGTCCATGGCGTGCTGAGGAGACACAAAGCAGCAGCGATAGAACAAAGTCACCACACGGAGCTGAGGGTTGGTTCCTTCTCCCACTGTCTCTCTCCCTGTCCTGGGGCTGGGCAGGGTGCCCTCTCTGGTGGGCACCCAACTAAAAAATCCTGTCCATGGGGCTTGAATGGGGCTCCAGTTCACACTAGACATATTTGAAAGCAAAAGGACTAGCCTAGCACCCACAAGGAGGAGGGTTTCCAAGCTGAGGGCTCAGGAGGAGATCTGGCTGATCTTTACAGCTCCCTGGCAGGAGAGGACAGCCGGGGGGGTCAGGCTCTGCTCTCAGGGAACAGGGAGGGAACAGCCTCAAGCTGTGCCAGGGGAGGTTCAGGTTGGACAGCAGGAGGGATTTCTTCACAGAAAGAGTTGTCAGGCATTGGAAGGGGCAGTGGTGGAATCCCCATTCCTGGAGGTGTCCAGGAAGGACTGGACGTGGCACTCAGTGCTCTGGTGTCACGGTGGGGATAAATCACAGAGGATAAATCACAGGTTGGACTCAATGATCTTGGGGGTCTTTTCCAAATTTAATGGTTCTGGGATCTTCTTTCTCATGGGCACTATGGGAAGTGCTTGTGTGCCACAGGCCCTTCCTGAGGCAGGGGATTACTCTCCCTTCCCTGCCTGGATGAGGCTGTTGCTGGAGATCAGAGTCACTCTGCCCCTTCTTGCAGGCTCACAACAACCACCAATAAACCAGAGGGAATTCCCAACTCATTTAAAGAGGGACACACAGAAAGCCAGGACACGTCCCCAGAGCTGCCCAGAAGGAGGCTGTGCCCCCTCTCCCAAGCCCAGGGCTGTGCACGTACATCCGTGGCCATGAGCTCCTCGCCATCATCCAGGTTGTCCACGGTTGTCACCCCCTGGGAGCAGAAGTGGTAGTCGTAGGGGTTGAGGGACAGCAGCAGCATATCTGTAGGGGGTGACATGCAGAGGGTGAGGCCAGCCTGGCAGGGACATCCCTGGGCAGAGGGACACCCTGCACACAGATGGAGCAGGAAGGTTCCCCAGCCTCAACTAGAGGGCACCAGCTGGGGGAGGAACAGCCTCTTCCAGCACAGGCAGGTCCACAGATGGGTCCACCTCTCCTGTGCTTGCCTCCTGCTTGCTATCTTGGGATATGGCCTGGCTGCTGACTGATTTAGAAGTGGCCACCATGCCCTTGTGACTCCAGATAAGATTACTGCTCTCTCAGACCTGCCTAATAAGGTGCTGCTCAGCACCAAGCTCAGGAGCCTCAGCCAAGAGCTGCCCACCCCAGGGGGCTGTGCCAGCCATCCTCCTGCGTGGGGAAAGGCTTCCTGAGAGTGATGCGGCAGCGGGAGGCTGCTCAGAGCACTGAGCTGCCCCAGCACAAACTCTGATCAGGTGGGGCTGTCCTGGGGATCACATCTATACCAGGATCACATCTACACCAGGGCCCAGAGAGTGTTGTGCAGCTGTTTCCAAGCTCACCTGAAACAGGTCCTCTCACTTGTTGAGGAGGCTGCAAAACACTTCCCTCTATCCCCAAATGAGTAAATTTCCAGCCTGCACACCAGTGCCGCACCCATGGGGACTCTGTGCAAGGCAGCTTTGCAGAGCACATTCCCACCTTGCAGACAGACCCTGGTCACATCTGCTCCTACACAGTGGCACAGAGGGCTTTAGAGTGGCTTCTCAGCCTGTGAGGATCATGGAGGCTGGGCTAGGTGACCTCTTGAAATCCCTTCCACTCTGAATTATCCACCAGTCCTGTGATTCTGTGTAGCTAGCAAAGCATTCAAGGGCAGAACCCGTGTGGTGAGCTGGGTTTGCTCATTCCTGTGCATCCCAAAGCTCTGTGGGGCTGTTTCCAGGCCATCCTGCTCTAAGGGCTGTGCTGACCTTTGGCTGCCTTACCTTGCAGCTCTGGTTTCTTCCCAGAGAGGATCTGGTAGAAGATGTGGTAGCTTCGCTCTTTGGGTTGCTGGAAAATCACTCTGGATTTTTCCAGAAGATCTAGAATGAGATAGGGTAGAGGGGTCAGAGCAGGGGTTGTTCCTCCCTGAGCACAAATAGCTGATGAATTCCCTCCCAATGCAGCTACTCACAGATGTCAATGTCTGCAGAGGCCAGTTTCCCTGAGGGACCAAAGTGGATGCGAATGAACTTGCCCTGAAAACACACACAGGGGGTAAGTGCTGGGCTTGGCTGCAGAGGCACAGTTCTGAACAGCCCCCCGAAACTGAATTAATTCCCTGCTTCTTGAGCTCCTGCTGCTGCCAGGGAACTCACTGGGCTCTGTAAAGGGTTGAAGTTCTCTGGTTTGTAATGTGAAGAAGCTCAAAGAGCATTGCCCAAGGGTTTAAATACCAGGCAGACAGAAATTTCACTGACAGCAGATAAACCCCTGTCCTCAGGTCTATTCTTACCACTGACCATTTCTGTGACACCGAGCCTGCCTGCAGCCCCTGCTCTGTGCTGGGCTCCGGGTCTCCCCCCTCCCCTGCAGGCACAGGAGCTCTGCAGACACAGCAGAGCCAGGCTGGGCTTAGCAAAATCGCTGCTGCTTCCTGGAAGGGACACACTTGTCTGTCCCAGAGCACTCCAGGCTGTGCTCCCAGTCCCTCTCGGCTTTGGTCCTGCCAGGGATGTCTCTCCAGCCGCACAAACACTTGGCTCTGGCAGTCCGGTGCCGCCAGGAGGCAGATGCAGCTCCCTGCTGGCTGCCCGTGGCTCGCAGTGCACAAACCCACAGTGCCACCCGCCGAGCACACAGCCCACACCAGCAGCCACAGCTCCCCGTCCCGCCGAGGCACTCACAAAACGCGAGGAGTTGTCGTTCCTTATGGTTTTGGCGTTGCCAAAAGCTTCCATGGCTGGGTTAGCCTCGATGATTTGATCCTCGAGGGTGCCCTGCAGAACAAAACCAAAGGATGTGTCAGCTCCCACTCGGCCAGAGGGCTGTCACCCAGAGCACGGAGCAGTGCCAGGGGCTCCTTGCTGCGCTCCTCAGCTGTCCGTGGGACCCGCTGCTCCCCAGGCAGCTCCTTGTCTGCCCAGGCCATGCAGCTCAGCTCAGGGATCAGCACAGCTGGGCTTTGCAGCAGTGCCTCTGTGGCCTTCTCCTCGCCTAAACTGGAGAGCCAGGCCGCTGTCCCCTCTGCACACATCAGCCCTTCCCCCATTTCTTAGGAGCTACACTATACAAACCAAGAGCAAGCTCGTGCTGTCACCAGAACAGTCTGAATCATTCCAGGCTCTCTCCCACCAAACCGAAGTCTAGACAGCTCACATCAACAGCCCATATTGTGAAAGAGGTCCCTACACCAACAAGATGCATTGCAGGGTCCCAGTGTGATGGGAATAACCACAAATCCCAGTTGGCACGATCTGCTGGGAATACAGGGGCTCTCCTGAGCAAGCCCTGAGGTGAATCCTCGCCTAACCTTGTTCTTCCATGTGTATTTCTCTGTTCAAAGACAGAGAGACAGCCTCTGCCTAATGCAGGTAAAGCAGGACAAGGATTTGAGGAGAGGAGCAAGAGACTGATGCTGAACCACATGAAGGACAGTGGGGTTTGACACCTGACACAGAGTTTGGTGGCGCAGGCTCCTGCAGGATTTTTCACGAGAGCTTTGCCCATGCTCTGACACATTACATTTCCTCAGATGGGGAACACCAGCTCTGGGCTCTGCCCACCCAGAGCCAGCCTCTCTTTCCAATGCTGGAACCACAACTGCTCCCCACCTCTGCAGCTCCAGGCGTGTGGAGGGCAAAAGAGACAGGGAGCAGCTGTGAATCACACAATCACCAACACACCTGAGCATCCCTTGATCTCTAATGTCAGCCTGCCCTAAAATCACCCAGCCTGGGAGATTCAGTGAGGGCAGCCCCAGGACCCACAGATTCAGCCTCGACATCTTTGCCCAAGTGTGAAGATAAACATCCCCCAGGCAAGAGTGTGCACCAGCTAAAGGCTCAAATCAAGGGCCAGGGAGGTGTGACTGAGCCTTTGGGGGGCTGGGAGCCCCAGGAGCTGAACCTTGGCTGGGTTTGACCTCAGAAATGTCCCCTAGGCAGGGACATCAGCTGCCTGCAGTGTGGGCAGTGCCAGCCAGGGCTTTGCAGGTCTGGGCATCAGCAGGGCACTGGGCTGCCTGTGGCTCTGGGCTGCCTGTGGCACAGCAGGGTCTTCTCCTGCCTCTCAGCACCACCACACCCAGCTGGGCTTTGAGGCTGAGGAGGATCTTCAGGGTGTGAAGGCCTCACCTCACCTTTGGAGGAGCCCACACCACTGCCAGGCAAACACTGGATAAAAATGAATGCTTGAAGAGTAATTATCCCTTGGAGGAAAGGCAGGAAGACAGCAAGGGATGAAACAGCAAAGCTTCCAGCTATGGGAAGGAGGGTGACACAAGGCCAAGTGGAGAACTAAACACTGCCCAGGTGCTGCCCCAGACCTAAGGCAGAGGCCCCACACGCCATCCCATCACAGATCTGTGGGGCAGCAGAACTCTGTCCTCAGCATTAAGGAGCCCACAACACTTACCCCAGTTTTAGTGGCAAGAGCTGCCTAGAGAAAGGAGAGAAAATTGTCTTTAGAAATCCAGAAAAGCCAGGCAAGAACCACAAGAAGCATGGTCAGGAAAGCAGGGCATGACCATTTAGTGCCAAAAAAAATGTCCAAGAGAAAAAAAAAACTGGGAGAATTAAATTTTATAGGAGAGGCCAAAAAGTTGTTAAATAGATTAGCTCAAGAAAATAAAGAAATGCATCAAAAAGCAAAAACAGTTAAACTCAATCTCAAAGAAGAGGAAAGAAAATAATGCTGAAGTATTGCTTGTCTGATACCTTAAGCAGCCAGTTTGCTTCCTCGAGGGGAAAGCAGGCTGGAGCCTCAAAGTATCCAGAAGAGATAAGCAATTGCAAGGGCAGCTCAAAAATAACCAGCACCAAAGAAAAGCAAGATTCAAAACAAGAGCAAGAAAAGCACAAGGTAGAAAAGGGTCAAAATTAACAAAAGGAGGAAAAAAAAGGAGAAAATGCTGAAAAGCAAGGCTTAAAAGAGGCAAGGTGGGAAATGGAAGGTTTACTTCATCCCTTTAATGCTCCTTAAGAAGATCACTGGGGTGTTGAAGGAGGAAGAGAAGAGAAAGAGAACAACTAAAGCACCTCTTCCAGGCTGCACGGATTGAGCAGCCACATAAAAAGAAAAAAAAAATTCCATTTCCCCTTGAGCAGAATAATTTCAAGCCTTGCTTGTTCAAAAGTCAGGGAAAAGCCAAGCCCTGGGTGGGTCAGACGAAAACACGTTTCCAAACGCAAAAAGTTGGGGAAGAAAAAGTAAGAAGAAAGGGGAAGGAGGGGAAAAAAATTAAAAACCAAAAAAAGAAAGGAAGAAAACAACAAGAACTTGTTTCAGAAGAAGGTCTTACTAATTTCTTGCCCGGTGTGTCGCCCAAGGCTGCGACAATGGCAAAGTACTGAATGACCCGCTTGGTGTTTACAGTCTTACCAGCACCAGATTCTCCGCTTAGAGTAACAGAAATACACAGGTCAAGGGTATGAGGCAAAGAACAGGCACAACTCATCCCAGACACCCCGGGACGGAGGGAAAAGCGAAGCCTCAGAGGGGCGGGAAGGCTGGAGCTCTCAACCCCCATCCTGCGCGGGTACGTGCTTGTGTTCGTGGCTCGCCATCGGAGCCGCACGCAGCTCCGGGCTGCCCGTGTGCCCCCGGCCGCCAGCCCGGGCTCTGCCCGGCTCCCGGAGGGGCACGGCCGTGCCCGCGGGGCTGCAGCTGTCCGGGATCAGCCGCGCTCGGCAGCGCTCAGCACGCCCGGCTTTGCCGGGGCATCCCGCGGCCGTGCCGGGCGGATGGTGCCCGCTGGGCTGCGGGGGGCCCCGCTGAGCTCATGCCTATAGTTAGTGACCGCTCTCCATTGTAATCCCCGAGCACAAAGGGCCGGGGGGAGCGGGCAGCGCCGCCGGACACGCGCCAAGCATCGCTCCGCAGCCCCTTCCTTTCCTAATTAGGCCATGGCCGAGGCTAAAAATGTCCGCGGCTCCTGGCAGCGGCGAGGGGTCCTTTAGAATCCTTTATATAGCCCTTATCTGTATGTCACTTGAAATCAACCTGGCCTCCACCCTCCCACGTCACCCTCCTCCCCCGCCGCCGCCCCTCCGGCCACCATGTCCCTCCGGCCTTGGCCTCCATCTCTGCTTTCCCCTCGCTGCCGGGAGGCCGCCGGTGCTCGGGGCGCCGCACGGCAGCTCCCGCAGCTGTCGGGGTGCGGGGGAGCCCGGGGCTTTGTCACCTGGCACGGTGGCGGCGGCAGCCTGGGCGGGAGGGGTGACAGCTGCGGCCCCGGGGAGGGGACACTGCCGGGGGGGCTCCTCTGGGCACAGGGTGCCCGGCCGGGGAGCACGGCACGGGCCGTGTCTGCCCGCAGAGGGGACGGAGGGGCACTTACGTGATGAGCATGGACTGGTTTTCACGGTCTGGAAGAGAAGGAGCCGGGTTAGGGCAGGGCTGCCGCCTCACCCGTGTCCCGGGAGGCCGGGGTGCCCGGGAGGGTCCCCAGGGCAGGGCTTACTGCGCAGCATGTCGTTGTAGGCGTTGTCGGCGATGGAGTAGATGTGCGGGGGTGCCTCCGTGCGCCGCTTGCCCTTGTAGGCGGCCACCACGGGCGCCGTGTACACGGGCAGCCACTTGTAGGGGTTGATGGTGACGCAGAAGAGCCCCGAGTAGGTCTGCAGGGGGAAAAGGGGGTAGATGAGGGACCGGGGTGTCCCAGCGCCCCCTCGCCTGCCCACCCCGCCGGGCTTACGTAGATCATCCAGTGGGAGTAGCGGCGCTTCAGGTTGTGGAGCACCGAGGCCTCGTTGAGGTGTGTCAGCATGGCCATGTCCTCGATCATGTCGAACTTGGGGGGGTTCATGGGCTGCACCTCGTCCTCCTTCACCACCCGAGTCTGTCAGGGGAGGGGGACACGTCAGAGGGACCCCGGTCCTCACCGAACACCTTCTGCCCCAAAACCTGCCGGGGGAAGGATCCCCTGATGGCCCCGCGCTGGGGACAGCCCCGGTGCCTGCTGGCATCCTGACGGGGCTGCCCAAAGCTCTGGGGTGACAGCCCAGGGCAGCACCAGCAGCCCCGGACACAAAGCCCAGTTGGGACAAGCAAGCCCAGCTTGTTCCCTCCTCAGGGAGAGGAGCTCTTGCTGAGCCTCGCAGAGGGGTCCAAATTGTTCCCCACAATGTTCTTGACATCCCCATCCTGTGTTCTCCTGCCCAGCCTGCAAGCCCATGCCAGGGCTGTCTTTTGCTCCAAGAGATCCCTGGTTATTTGGGCAAACAGCTGAAGCCTGTACCCCATCACTTAAAACTGGATTTATTTAATCCCACGAGACCAAGCACGGGGAAAATATCACATTACGTATCTGGCCTGGATGGGAGAAGCTGGATTTAGCAAATGTTCTTGTTAATAAAGATTAAATGAAGTCTTTCAGAGTTTTATCTTTTTTATGGGTTAAGATGAAGTGCGTGGTGTTAAAAGGCGCCAGCAGGAGGGTGCACAGAAAGAAAAGGGAGGGCTTTATGTCTCTTGAAACTTTCTGCTGGAAATGCTTTTCCAGGAAAGCTGATACCTTTTCTGATTTTGTAAATCCATGACAAATCATTGAAAAGACAGTTTCAAGAGGAAACATCAAAAGAGGGTTAGGAAACTGCTCTGTTCTCAGAATCTGAAGATGTTCTAAATATCAGAATAAACTTTTAAAATTTATAACTCCTCTATGACGAATTTTACTTTGGAGAGGGACAAATCTCTTTACTTGCTTTCCAAAATTCAGACAAAAGTATTTTCAAAGCCTTGACACTTTTTCAAAGACAATTACATTTTTTTTTTCACATTTAGCAGGCACAAACCCTTCTTAGTGCTATTCTGACTAGAGAACAAATAAATAATGAAGTCTATCACCTACTGCCTGGTGAGGTCCTTGTTCTTTTTCCCAGTTTCCTACCAGTGTGAGTCTCTGCTCTGAAGCTGAAGGGCCATGAGACTCCCATAGCCGAGAAAACAATATTAATTAAGCTCATTTGCAGCTAATTGCACTGGATACTATCTTGACAAATACCAGCTGGTCCTTACTTGCTTTGCCGCGGAAAGCTGGAGCCTCGCCGCCCGCCATAGCCTGACCTCCCAGCAGCTTCCCCCACCGCAAATCTGGGCTAAAAGGAGCAGGAACTGGCCAATTGGCCCCTTACCTGTTGTTTCAGGCTCCGGGATGAGCCGGGCACCGGTTCAGCATCACAAAGGGCTGTGCTGGGGGTGCCTCCTCACCCAGGAGCTGCGCTGGGCCAGCCCCGCCGTGCCCTCGCAGGACACCCCGGCTGTGACAGCCGCCCCTCGGTGGGAGATGCTGAACTGGTGCCACTCTTGGCAAGGAACTGGCCTACGTGTGCTGACACCGCCGTGTGTGTGCCCCCGGGGCACGACTGATCAGGGTTATCAGCGAGAGCTCACAGCTCCGGACGTGATCCTGTCACACGTATCCCCCTCCACACACACTTGTTCCCCCTCGGAAAAGGAAAGGTATTTGCTTACTTCCTTATCTTTGGTTTCCACAGTGACTTTGCCACCAGAGCTTTCTTTTATTTCCACTTCGATATAGGCTTCTTTCTCATCAGGGATCCAAGCTCGCTTCTTTCCTGGAGGAGAAATGGAAGAAGGAAAGGAAAGGAAAGGAAAGGAAAGGAAAGGAAAGGAAAGGAAAGGAAAGGAAAGGAAAGGAAAGGAAAGGAAAGGAAAGGAAAGGAAAGGAAAGGAAANAAAGGGAAAGAAAAGGAAAGGAAAGGAAAGGAAGGAAAGGGAAAGGAAAGGAAAGGAAAGGAAAGGAAAGGAAAGGGATATTAATACAGGTTGAAAAGTAGGAGACCATGTGAAATTGTCAACTGAAAGCCACATAAATGTGGTGTGATAATGTGGAAGGACAGTGATTACTCCTTCCTCTGTTCTTGGTCATAGGAGCTGGGATTTCTTTGCCTTCTTCATGTTTGGCAGCTGTTTACTTTGGTGGGGTCAGCTTCTAGCCTGACAGAAATCTGCTGCTTCGTGTGTGCCTGCACTCAGACTGTCATGAGAAGAGGACAGTGTCAGGAAGCAAAATTCTTCTCTTCTGCCAAACTGTGAGGAGCAAGATGGGCCCTGGATCCTGAGCACGGCAAGCCATGGAAGAGCAGGGTGGCTGGGACAGAGAGGACACCCCCAAAATGAAACAGGCTTTGACACGGGTCCCTCAGCACTCCCGCCCCTCACACTCACACCTCAGAAACCAGGGCAAAGTCAAAAACCTGCTCTTCTCACTTGTGAGATCCTCTCGCCCTCCAAGATGGGGGACTCCTGCAGTGTCTGTGCTGCCCTGAGGAGCAGCACAGCAAAGGGGCAGGGGACTCCTGGGAGGGCCATGGCAGAGGGGCAGCACAGGGGCACACACGGGGCTGTGTGGGGCAGCCTGGGGCTCTTACCATCGAACGGGATGGTCTGCAGCTTCAGCTGCTCCGTGTAGCTCTTCCGCAGGTACGGAGCAGCCTCCCCAAACTCGCTCATGTCCAGCAGAGACATCTTGGCCAGCTGAGGGAGACTGGGCAGCAGCAAAGGAGGAGTGAGAGACACCTGAGTGCTGAAAAGAGGGGAGGAAAAGGGGTCAGTGCACGGGGAAAGCGCCCGCCGCTGGGTTGAGAACCGAGAGCAACACGGACACCAAACCAGCTTTTGATTTTAGGGAGTGAGAGAAGACAGCAACAACAATGCTAGCTGATAAAAATTATATTAATGAGACATTTACTGAGCGTTTTCCCTTCTGACGCTGTCATCCCCCCACTGAAAGTCCCAGCTGGGTGAGCTGGAATCACTTTGGTGTCAAAATCCACTTTGGTGTCAAAATCCACATTCCCGCTTCAGGGTAGATTGTCAATAACACCCTCGGTAGATTGTCAATAACACCCCTTTCCTTGATAAGCTCAGCTAAAACCCATCCCAGCCCTACAGACCCACTGGAGCCCTGGTGCCCTGCACAAAGACCAAGGGCTGCTCCGCTCAGCGATACTGCAGCAAGATAAAAGCAAGGCGGGATGTGTTATCCCTGGGAAGACCCTTCTAGAAGGCAGCCGTGGCAGCTGCTTGGAAAAGCACTTTTATGACTGTGCTCCTTAATACCCATCTAATGCCACCCTGCAGAGCCCCGGAACGCAGCAGCCATCACGAACGGAGGCACAACTTGGCAAAACACACAGTCCTCAGCAAAAATGCTCATGATCCAGGCCTGTCCCACCCTCCCCTGTGCCACCAGAGCCAGCCCCTGTCCTCTGGGATCAGCCACCCTGCAGGGTGAAGCGGGTTAGTACGGGGGACACGCGTGCACACAGACATGCTCTGTATTACTGACCTTGGTGCTAGCACTGAGTGGCTCTGTGCACGCTGCAAAGCCCCTTTTTATTGTGTCTGTCAAGGTCAGAGTGGGAAAAGATATGTCAGAAATTCCCATGTGTCATGTCCACACAGCTCCATTGGTGCTGCTGTCCCACTGCCCGGACAGACACAAAAGGCAAACTTCACTTTTATCTCCCTGCAAATGCAGCCTGGTTATTTTTATTCCTGTATTGTCAGGCGAGTACAAAGGCAGAGTGAGAGACTGCAGCTTGGGAAGGCAGCACAGCTCTCCCAGCCTGCTCTGCCTGCTCCACTGGGGAGCTGAGCAGTGAGAACTCTGCCAGTTCCTCCTGCACCTGAGCTCTCGATCCCATTCCTCCTGCCTCACACCGTGCCAGCAGAGCTGCTGCTCGGTGGGATGTGTGTGGCCGCTGGCTTTTCCAGCTGGAACATCCCAGCTTCTCACTCAGCCCTGGTTTAGCTTCTCCCAGACAGACTGTCTGGAAGGGGAAAGACCCTGGGGCTTGATCCTCCAGGTTCTGCTCCCTGAACTCCTCACCTTGGCATGGGAGCTGGTTTTGTGGCTAGGCCAAGCTCATAATCTCTCAACAGAGAGGTTGCTGGGTGTCCTGCACAACATTTTAGCCAACAGCACCCAAAGGTGCTGTGTACAACTGGAGCACACCTCCATCCTGGCAGCACCACCATGTGCTGCCCGAGATGGGAACAGGACACTCTGGGGCTGTGCCAGCTCAAGGAAAAGCCATTTAACTGCTGCCATCCAAAGTGCAGTGAGATTTCTACCCTGGAGAACCAGTGGCTGCAGGGTTTGATATTCCCCATTCAGCAACTCTCACACCCCAGTGTAACCTGGGGCTGCTGTGCCCTCCTGACAGTGGGGGAAACTGAGGCAGGGAGTGGTTAAGGATCAGCTGTGCCCAGGCTGGATGTGGCACGGGCTCTGTCACAGCCAGAATAGCAGCACGAGAGGCTGCTTTGGGCATGTGGCTTCAGCCTGGGCACTCAGCCGAGGCTGCAGAGAGATTTTTGCAGCCCCTGCACCTGCCCTGAATCCGAGCCCAGCCACAGTCAGTCTTTCCATCCAGCACACAGGTTTGCTGCTACACCCCCCCAGTCTGAGCCATCATCTCTGCACCCCCCAACAGAAAGGTCCCTGCCCTCCCCCCTGCTTTGGAGAGAAGCCTGGGAGATTCATGGGGTGGAGGAGCATTCCCTGTGGGCTGAGCAGGGCCTGGGCTCAGGGATAGTTGATGTTTCCTTCACTGGCAGTGCAGTGCAATGTCAGTGCTTTGCACGGTGCCAGACTGCCCAAGAACTGAAACGGAGGATAATCTGTAGCACGAACAAGGACTTCGGGTGCACCAGGATAAAATGGGGTGCAGGGCCCATCTCCGTGTCCCATGTGGGCACTCCTCAGCAGGTTAGTGTTCAGGAGTGCAGGTCCTCATCTGGAGTTGTGAGCAGCTGAGCTCCACCAAAGTGTCTGCTGCAACCCCCCAGGGGAGATCCCGGGGACACCGGTCCTGAGGTCCCTCCTGACCGTGGCGTGCTCAGTCTTGCCAAGACGGCAGAGTTCCTGCGTCCTGAGGAGCCACAGGCTCTGGGGGACCACAGGTCCCTCTGAGGTTACCCTGGTGGTCTTCTGCCTCTCTGTCCTGGGCTTGGAGTCAGGTTTCCACCCACTCCCTGGAGGGACCCGGGGCTTTGGCGGGTCCTGTGCCAAGTACCTTTGCCACAAGCGCCCGGCAGTGGGATGAGCCCTTGGCCCAGGCCCACCAGCTGGCCCAGCCTCACACATTCTTCTCAGGGCATGTACTCGCCCCACACTCTGCTCACCCCCTCCCCGCCTTATCTTTAAAGCGATTTTATTTTCGGAGATTCCTCCTGCAGTTCCTTCTGTTCGCCCTGGTTTCTCTCCCTCTTTGAAGAGGTTCCAGCGGGGTCCATCAAAGGCCAAGCAGATCTGTGGAAGGGGAAATGTGAATTGGTCACTCCAGCAGCTGCTGAAGGGTTCTTCCGCCAGGTTTGGGTGGTTTTGGCGCTGGTGTTCGTGATGTGGTTTTTCTGGATGGTGGGAAGCTCATCCTTGTATGGCTGGCGAGGCCATACATAACATCCATAACGTCCCTCTGCTGCCCTGCTCAGGCAGGTGGGACAGGGCTGTGGGATCCTGTGGACCTCCCACAAAACCTCATGGGCCCAACGAGGAGCTCATGGCTTCAGCCTGAGCAGAGGGGAGCTTTCTTTAGGAGGCTCTGGCCCAGAACAGCCTGCCCACATGATCCCCCAGGCCTGCATGCCCACCCTCAGCAGGGAGATCATCTCCCCTGACCACTGAGACACCCCATTCTTCCCCCGGGCTCTGTGCTGGGTGTGGGTGTCCCATGATGTGGTGGGGAAGGATGGGGCTCCTCAGCCAAGCCCCCGAGGGCTGGACAGGCCTCTCCCCATGGGACAGGCACCACCAGACAGCAGAGCTGCCCCTTCAGAGAACGTTCTGTGGTCAGACCAGCTCCTACCCAGCCCTGGAGAGCCAGGAGGGTGCCAGGGGCTCAGCCACCCTCTCCAGAGAAATCCCCTGGCTGCCCCCTGACCCTCGGGAGGAATGTTTCCCATTAGCAGGCTCTGATAAGTGGCAGGAAGGAGAATTACTCTCCGTGTTGGGCAGCTCGCTAGAGGTTTCCACACTTAACATATCCCCACTATCAGCTCCCTGAAATGCACTGGAGGGGGGTGCGAAGGCGGCTGATTAGATAAAGACAATCTGCGGAGGGGCTATTTCAGGCATATTTCCATGGAGTGGGAATGTCTGCTGCAGCGAGGCAGGAGGTGACAGGCCAGGGCTGCCAGAGCGGCCACATCCCTCCAGCTCAGCGTGGCCCCTCCAGGCAAACCCCCAAACCCCCCCAGCCCTGTCCCACCAGGGTGACAGAGACAGCAGCCACCAGCCCAGCACAGCCCTCTCCAAGTGAGCAGGAGGTGCTGCTGGCATCCCGAAATTAACGTGCTCCTGTGGGGTTCAGGATGGGGTTAGCACTGCATCCCCTCATCTCACAGCTCCCTGGGCACTTCCCACCACGGGTACTGTCCCATCCTGGGGACAGTGCCGGCCCATCCTGAGCTGGCTGTCCTTTGGCTGGCAGTGCTGCCTCTCTAGCTCTTCCTGAACACACACACAAAGCTGCTGCTGCCACGAGCACCTTCCTGCAGTGCTTCCCACCTCGCCATGCGTGAGCCCTGGGCAGCACAGGCATGTGGGTGGCTGACCCTCCACACAGGGAGCCTCCAAAATGAATATCAGGAAGGAGAAAGTACCTGGAAGAGACATGGCATAAAAAATCAGTGTGCAGAGTTAGCAAGCAAAGTCACGCACAGGCATGGGGAGAGTGAGGTCACTGGAGACTGGGAAAATTGGAGAGGTTTTGTTTCTTTGCCTTGAATTTTCCAGCTTTGAGGTTCTGAAGGTTTTCTTCTGGGGATTGCCACGATAAAGCGTCTGTGTAGGAGTGAAGGTTGTACTGAACAATGCAAAATTACAGGAATGTGTGAGCCTTCGGTGAGGTTTTGGCAATGCACTTCAAAACAACGAGAGTAAAGAGAATCTTACCCTGTTCATCTGAATACTTAATAGCACCTTAATTAGAGCTGGCCTGCCAGGACAGACCCTGGAACACGGCAGCCTTTGGAAATCATGACCAGCAGCTGCCTTGGAGGCTGCAGGGGAGTGGCAGAGACTGATCAGAACCAGAGCTGGTCTGCAGTTCCAACACTCTGTGGGCACAGTCTGCCCCTGCAGTGCCCCAGCTGCTTTGGTTTTGCATGAGTTTTTGTCCGCTGTGAGATCTGGGAGCAGATTTGGGAGATTTTTGGAGGAGGTCGGGCGGGTGTTGTCTTGCACATACACACTGAGCCCACACCACCAGTTCCAGGGACGATTCCATCCCAGCCCCCTGCTATCTCCATCCCTCTCCTTCTCCCTCACTCCATGGGAAGCCTCCCCACTGCTCTGGGTCATCAACCCTCACATGAGATGGAGCTCAGTCCATCTCATGGCAGAGGACAATTGTTCAAATTGGACTGGCAACAGGCATGGGAGCTCTTTATGGGGTCTGCTCAGCCTGGACCTCTCTCAGGACCCAGGAGGGAGGAATATTCCTGCATGTCCTCACATCACAACAGGAGAGCTTCTCACCTCACTATGGCACATCAGCCAACCTGGGCTTTTCTGTGTCAAAACTGCAGCCAGTGTCTGGTTGCAGGTATCCAGTCTCTAGTCTGGACTGCAGCAGCTTTCCCCTATAAACCATCCCCTGTCCCTAAACCAGGCTCTGTCCTGTGGCTTTTGGGCTCAGGGTTTTCCTGAGCACCCCAGCACAGCAGCAGAGCTGGACACACACACACACACACACACACACAGTCTGTGCTCCCACCTGCTTGGTGGCTGGAAAGTGAAATAACCCTCCCTAAAAGTCTGGAACTCCCTCCTGAGGGACAGCAGAGGGACAGGCACTGATCTCTGCTCCCTGGGACAGGGACAGCACCCAAGGAACGGCTGGACCTGTGTCAGAGGGGTTTAGCTTGGATATCAGGGAAAGGTTCTTCCCCAGAGGGTGCTGGCACTGCCCAGGCTCCCCAGGGAATGGGCACGGCCCCGAGGCTGCCAGAGCTCCAGGAGCGTTTGGGCAGCGCTGCCAGGGGTGCCCAGGGTGGGGTTGTTGGGGTTGTTGGGGGGTGTGTGCAGGGCTGGGGCTGGGCTGGGGATCCTGTGGGTCCCTCCCAGCTCAGGATGTTATAAAAGCTCCCCGAGCAGTCAGTGCAGGTGCTGGTGGGGATCTGCTCCCAGGACCAGCTGCTGGGTCCCTGCACGTCCCACACGGGGGCTGTGCCTGCAGGGACCCGCTCCAGGGGACCCGTGCCCGTGCCCGGTCCCCACCCCGGTGCTGTGGAGGCTCGGGCTCAGCTCGGGGAGGCAAAGGTGCAGCCTGGCTCGGCAGGTACCGCTGCCACCCCCGGCCCCGCTGCCCCTCTCGCAGCCAGCCTCGGGCTATTTATACCTCACTCCACGGCACCTCGCGGCGCAGAAGGGTCTGGTGGAAAAGCCAAGGAAGTGAAATGACTTTGGGGAAGAAATGACACTACCCGCGTATAAATAAACCCGCGTTTCATTGATCTTTTAGATGCTCCCTTGGCAGAGGGTCCAATGTCACCGCTCCAGCAATGCAGACAATACTCGGGCATTGTTTTATTCTCAGTTACAGGGAAAAGGACAGCACCAGCTGCCGTTCTATGTTTAGCCCATGAGAGCACCCTTCAATTGTTCTGCACTTCAAACAATAGCCACACGTGGAGGAGAGGAGGATTGCTGGCTTTACCAGAGCATTTTGCATCGAAATACAGCCTTAGAGACAACAGATTTTTGTCACGACCTGGCTGAAGCTGGTGCTTGTACCGCAGGGATGCCAGGGTTCCAGAGCTGTCTTGTTTTTCCTGTGCATGATGGGCCAGCAAGAGGTTTGGCTCCCCGAGGAGATCCTAACTCTCTTCCATGCAAGCAGCCCTATTGTTCTGTCTGTTTGGGTCTGGTGCTGGGCATCGCATCATCTCCTCCTGCCGTGCCTTTGGGGCTGCTCTATTGCAAACTCTGGCTTCTGCATTGATGCCCAGATATCCTGAGGTAAAACAGAGCTGCCCCAAACCTCAGACTGGGCTCAACTGATTTCTCTGCAGCTGGAAGTGCACAGGAGAACCCAAAGGGGCTCTGTGGTTTTTCCCCTCACTCTGGGGTACCAGGGAGGCGAGCGTGCGAGGGATGAGCAGCTCCTTGGAGGCGCGGAGGGGCAGCCAGCGCCCAGCTCTGCACCCCCGGCAGCTGCAGGCTGTCAAATGCCTCGGAAGCTGTGCCGGCAGGCGAGCTGCTGCCGCTCTGGTGGCTGCGCCCCCGGTGCCCGCAAAATTTGTTCCTCGGGATGTGCCGCGGGATGTACCTGCCGCAGAGCTGCCCTTCTCGGGGCAGGCTCGGCTGAGCGAGGAGAGCAGGGTCACGGCACAACTATTCGTTCCCCCTCCCCGTTGTGGCTGATGTTGTCTCGAGTTTCAATTGTCTGAGCGCGGGGCAGCCTTTGAAAGGGGATGCGACAGCCCAAAGCCGCCAAGCCCATCTTTGAAGGCTCTTTAACGGGGAGAGAGAGGAGAGGTTTACAAATATAAAATGCTTTTCTTTAAACTTTGCGGGACTCTATTTTTAGCAAATAAAGATAATGGCCCAGTTGCTGTTGTTCATCTTTTGTTGCATGGAACATGCCAAATACTTACCGTGTCTGCCATATTTTTTTATGATTCAGCCTCCTCTGAGCTGCATTGCAGCTCTCTGACCCTGTAGCAGAGATTATGAGCAATCTGAATGTACAAATCCTCCTTGGGCTACTGCATTACTCTGAAAAAAAATCTCATTCTCCGGAGTGAATTGAGGAAACAGAGAGAAAAGGCAAATCACAGCTCTCTATAAAATACTTCTATTCTGAGCAGGGTACATTCATTCCAGAAACTCTCAAGGAAAGAGCAGAGCTTTTTTTCCCAGCTTTTCAAGATGAACTTGGACTATTTTTACCATGTCTTGCTCAGAAACCAAAGCTTTTTATGCCCTTTTACAGAGCAAACATCAGGTAGGGGAGATGCAGGACCCTGAACAGGACTGAGGTTTGAGAAGGGAAATGCTTCTGTTTGAGGAAACTTTGTCCTTCTACACCCTTATTAAAATTTGTTCCTCACTTATGGTGGGGTCTGAGCTGGGTCCTGGCCCAGGGCAGTTTTCCAGTGAGATAAGACTGGATAACCAGTGGCCAAATTCACAGCCTGGGTCTATATTAATTCAGGTGTGAATCCACAGTTACTGATGGATGGGGCAGCAGAGAGGAAAAAGAAAGAGCAGGATTCCTGTGCCCAGAAAACAATCAGGGTGGGTGTTTATAGAATCAAAAAGCGGTTTGGATTGGGAGGGATCTTAAAGTCCATCTCATTCCATGTCCCTGTCACTTCCATATCCATGTCCATGTCCCTTCCACTAGACCGGGGTGCCCCAAGCCCTGTCCAGCCTGGCCTTGGGCACTGCCAGGGATCCAGGGGCAGCCACAGCTGCTCTGGGCACCCTGTGCCAGGGCCTCAACACTCTCACAGAGTAGAATTTCTTCCCAATATCCCATCTGACCCTGCCCTCTGGCAGTAAGAAGCCCATCCCTCGGGTTTTGTCTCTCCATCCCTTGTCCCCAGTCCCTCTCCAGCTCTCCTGGAGCCCCTTTGGGCCCTGGAAGGGGCTCTGAGGTCTCCCCGGAGCCTTCTCCTCTCCAGGTGAGCACCCCCAGCTCTCCCAGCCTGTCCCAGAGCAGTGGGGCTTCAGCCCTTGGAGCATCTTCATGGCTCTGCCCCAGCCTCCCAGGACAGCTGTAAGTGCAGAGCTTCATTTCTTCACAAGAACAGAGCTAAAAGACCTGGACAGCTCCTGGCACAGCAGGATAAAGAGGCAGGGATGTCCCAGCCTGTCCACCGGTGGTGAACCCTCCGTGGAGGGTGACCAAAGGCAAATGTAGCAACAGGCACTGTCCAGATTGCTGGAGGCACATCCCGGGGTCAGGGCTGCCTTTCCCCTTAGTGCCTCCCACCTCAAGCTGCCCTCCTGGGATTTTTCCTTGCTGTCCTAGGGTGTCATCCTCAATCCACCCACAGCCTCTCTGCATGTTAGGTGGGTCAGGAACCCTTGACCAGAGGGTTCTACAGACACATTTGGGGCAAAGGGTTTTCTGAGGGGCTTAGCACTTGTGCTGTGGGGCTTGGCACCAGTGCAGTGACAGACCTGGTGCTGCTTTTGCTGCTGCATAACAGCAGCTCTTAGGACAGTGGGACACTGGTACAAAGGTCAAAGTCTCTGGCCCAAAGTCACCAGCAAGTCAGTGGTCAAGTGAGGAAAGAACTCAGAGAGGCAAGTGGCACATCCTATAGCTCTGGGACAGCGTCACCCAGGGGATGGAGAGGTCTCCATCCTGGGAGGTTCTCAGGATGGGGCTAAATACAACCATGGCTGCTCAGTTCTTGTTCTATGGATGCTCCTACTGGGAGCAGGAGGCTGGGTTAGAGACCAGACACCTCCTGACAGCAGGAAACGTCTGAGCTAATCCCTGCTGGTAGAGCAGACAGAATTAAAAAAAAAAAAAAAAAAAAAAAAAAAAAAAACCAGAGAAAAATCNAGCACACTGGAGTCAATTAAATAATCTAAAATGTTCCAGTTTTGTGACTGCAGGATCTGGGCATTATACGTGGATTTACTCATCCCACTCCCCAAGCTGCACTGGTAAAACCTGAAGTCCAAAGGTGCAGCTGTCAGGTGGTGTCCAGCTGTTGTTCTCTTGGCTACACACACGCCTCTCCTCACCAGCCATCGATGGTTTCAAACATTCCTAACGCAATTCCAAAGGCTGTCCCGGGCTGAGCAGGGTCAGTGAGGGTCCTGCCTGTGCTCTCTCACGGTGGGGAGCAGGGTATTTGTAAAGTCTCACTAACGAGGCTGCAAACGCGCTGTGCAGCTGTGGGCGGTGCCGCGGCGGGGCGGGAGCGGAGCAGCGGGAGCGGGAGGGTTTCGGTGCTGGAGCAGCCGGAGGTGCAGGGTTCTCTCTGCCCGGGTGAGGATCCGCAGGCGCGCAGAGGCTGCGGAGCGGAGCGGCCAAAGCGCAGCGAGGCGCTGGGGGCGCATCCCCGGGCTCCGATGTGCGGGGCTGCTCCGGAGGGCAGCGGGCGGGCAGGGCTGGCTCCGCCGCAGCCCCGGGAACCTCCAGCGCCGCCAAGGCGAGCCCTCGCTGCCTCTGGGTGCTGCCGGCCCCGCTGCGCCGCTGCTCCGGGCGGGGGCTGCCGCGGAGCTCCGAGCCTGCCCCAGCGATGCTCGGGGAGCTCGGGGCTCTGCGAGAAGCTGCCTGGGAAGGAGCCGAATTCGGACACCTGCTGGGCCACGGGCTTGCTGCGGAGTGGCCTCGGCTCCTCTGGAAGCCCCGGCCCTGCAGCCGCCGCGCCGGGATCCCGCAGCCCGGCCCCTGGGAGCACCGCATCCCGCCGGGATCCCGCAGCCCGGCCCCTGGGAGCACCGCATCCCGCCGGGATCCCGCAGCCCCGCCCCTGCCAGCCTCGCATCCCGCCGGGACCGTGCCAGCACCCAGCGCTCCCCACTCCGGCCCTGCGGGCACCCACGGGACCCAAAGCCCCCCGCCCTGCCCAGCACAGCCCGCGCTGGCCCTCCAGGTGTCACCGAGTGCAGCACCGGGGCCAGTGGCCGCTGCCAGCAGCAGGAACGCGGGCAGGGAGAGAATCCCCTGCTTGGCTTTTGTCTCTTGAACAATCTGGGCACGGGGCGATGCAAAGCAGGGGGAGAAGCAAAGGCCAGAGCCTTTGGACGCTCCAAGCCTTAAACATCAGCCCCTGCATCTGCAAAAGCTGCTCCCCAGATCCTGGCTCCAACAATTCCCAAGGCTGCCGTGGCCTTCAGAGCATGACTGTGGATTTTGCATCCCTGTGGCCTGATGCTGCCTCTGGGCCCAGGAGTCCCTGTGCTCCAGCAGGAAGGGTGGCAGAAGGTTTCCTGCCTGCTTTGGCGGCATCGCTGCAGGGGCCGCTGCTGTCAGAGCCCCCTCTCTGCTGGCAACAGCTTTGCTCTTGGAGACAATGCTCTGCCCCAGTGCAGGAGCACTCGCAGTGCCCAGTGCTGGGAGTGGCATCAGTGGGACCCTTGTGCACAAGGACCCCCAGCCCCAGGGTGGCCGTGCTAGCACCCCAGGGACCTCCAGCCCCAGGAACCCGGAGCAAGTGCAAACTACAACTGTGCAAACGCTGCCCAAAGGAAATGCAAAGAGAGCTGGGGTGTGACAAACAAGGACTATTTATTTACAGAGCAGCAGAAACAATGACAAAGTATGGAATATATGTACAATATAAGAATTCTTATAACAACAGCAATCTATTAAAAATATTTACAGTTTAAAGACCTATTTAAAAACAGTAACGTAACAAACATATTTACAGACTAAAGGACATATATAAAAATAACAACCTTAGAAATGTGTTTAGAGTATAGGGGACCTATAGAGCACCTGGAATCTAATAAATTTACAGAAGAACCTAACAATTTAGGTACCTAAATACAGAAGGGACTATGTCCATCATCTCTGTTATTCCTGGAAGAGAAGGAAGCAGCACAGCCACTCCAGCCTGGGCCTGAGGGCTGTTCCCTGTGCCCCCAGGCTGGCACACTCTGGCAAAACAGGACTCTGCTGTCAGCATCGAGCCCAGCTGGGGCTGGAAGCCAGGCTCCAGGCACTGGGACCGGGCTTGCGTGGCCCAAAGCAAGTGCAGGGCAGGCAGGGGGTGGTGCTTGTACCACCACAATCCAGGGTCCCCTGCAGCACCGAGTTTGAGTGGGGCCACCCTGTCCAGCTCCAGCCTGGTGCCAGGGGACCCACTCTGCCTGTGGGCAGGGCATGGCCAGCACCTGCCTGTCCTGCTGCTGGGGTTGGTCTTCATCCCAGAATATGTCTTGCACCTCATCATCCTCATCCACCTCCATGTCCTCCATCTCTCCTCCATATCAACTTCCATCATCTTCTCCAGCTCCTCCACCTTATGGACCTCCATCTCCTCTACAGTCTCTTCTACATCTACTTCCATGCTCTCTTCACTATCCATATTGACTTCCATGTCCTTCTCAGTGTCTCTGGCAGCCTGCATGAGGCAGCACAACCTCACAGTGGGGTCCCTGTCCCACACTATCCCCATAGGGCTCCAGCCTGTCCAGGCAGTCAGAGGTGCCATCCTTCCTGGAATGGCGCTGTACCTTCATTGGGACAGGAGTGCACATCCTGCTGGGATTAGTGCTGAGATCCAGGCAGCAGGAACAGCTCAGAACTGATGGGCACATCAGGGAGCAGGGGAAGGGTGTGCTGTGCTGTTCCCAGCTCCTGGCAGTGCCATCTGGCACACTCTGGGAGCTGTGATATCACCAGAATTCCAGGGCCACTTCACAGGTGGACAAGGATTGTAGAATAATCAAATCCTTGAATAATTTCACTTGGAAGGACCCTAAAGATCATCTCATTCCAACCTGAGCAACCTCCCAGCAGACCAGGTTGCTCAGGGCCCCATCCAACCTGGCCTTGAATGTTCCCAGAGATGGGGCATCTACAGCCTCTCTGCACAGCCTGTGCCAGGGCCCAACACCCTCACAGGAAACAATTTCCTCCCACCATCAAATCTAAACCTACTCTCTTTCAGTTTGATCTCGTTCCCCCTTGTCCTGTCACCACAGTTCCTGACAGAGAGTCCTGTCCCTGTTCCCTGTAGCCCCTCCCACCCTGGAAAGGTGCTGGGAGGTCTCCACACAACCTTCTCCTCTCCAGCCTCAACAGCCCCAGTGTTGTCAGGCTTTCCCCACAGGGAAGTTCCCCTCAGGAACTTTGTGGCCTCCTCTGGAGCTCCAGCAGTTCCATGTCCTTGTCCCCAGAGCTGCAGGCAGCCCCGCAGGGGGGTGAGCTGAGAGGGGAGGACAGAGGCGGGGTCCCCTCGCTGTGGGGTGAGCCTGGCACAGGGGGCTCTGCGCTGCCAGGGCACAGGGCTGGCTCCTGTTGGGGTGCAGATGTGAGGCAGGTGTCCAGCCCTGGCTCTCTTGGCTTCCTACATGAGCATCACACCCCATCTCCTCCCCACGGCTTCACATGTTCCTGGCACAGCTCACAAATCAACTTCAGCCCTGCTTCTTTTGTTGGAGCCTCACAGCTCCATCCTAAATGAGCTGTGAAAATGCTCAGGTCATATTGTTATTTCAGTGGATACAAAAATTACAACAAATCTTGTTTCTTTTTACACTATTGTGTTGGAGGTACCAACACAGGGTTGTTTCACTTTATTATACTTATTCAGAAGGCAGACAAAGTTAGGACTGATGGTTCCTTTGCATGTTGAAACAAAAAAGTAGAAAGGACCTGCTCGGGTTTGATTTATTTACATCTAAATTTTGCTTGTTCCTAACAGAAAATGAATCCTCTCGGTTTCCCACACTGTCATTTCAAGCGCTGTTGCTGGGACATGAATGTCCTGTAATTGAATGTCCCATAAATACATGAAAGGGCTCTGAGAGCCGCTCTTTCCCAGGTGAGGAGGCCCAGAGAAGCCCCAGCCTTGGCTCTGTGTGACACGGGGGCAGAGCGCAGCCCTGTGCCCCGAGGGCGGCAGAGGGAGCACACATCCACAGCCACAGGGCCAGAACAATCTCAGCTTGCACTGCTGAGAACCTGGCAGCACTCCTGCCCCGGGCCAGCGGCATCCCTGGGGACACCCGGAGCCCTCCTCAGCTCCACGGGAGCTGCAGGGCACATCAGCCCCAGGGGAACGGCGGTACCCCGGCCAGCCCCTCCGCGGCCCCGCCAGCGCAGCCACCAAAGGCACGTGGGTGCGGAGCAGGGTAAGACACGGGAAGCAAAGGTATTTCAAATTCCTGTCACTTCCTAAGGCAGGGCTGCATTTCCTCTGTGCCCCCCTGCCTGCCACGGGTGAATTTCAGCTCCCGCGAGGGCAGCAGATACCGCGGTGAGGCGCGAGTGTTTTCCGGGATCACAGCAGGGAATTACGGGATGGCCGACGCTGGACAGGGTCTGTGCGAAGCCTGCTCTCCCGGCGGCCCCGAGCAGGCCCCGACAGCGTGCAGCGAGTGGGTTTCACCACAGCAGCCCCACACGCGGGCCAGCAGCCCCAGTGCGCTCGTCGCCCTCTTGATGTCGCCACATGACGCCACAGCCCCGTGACGCAGCCGCGCGCTCCCGACGCCGCTCCTCCTCCTCCCGCCCCCGCGGCGCGCCGTCGCACACCAGCGGCGCTTTCCCCGCGCTGATTGGTTCCTTAAGCTGCCAATCTGCCTGAGGGGCGGGGCGAGGGGCGCGGCCCGTCCAATCACGGGGCGGTCCGCAGCGGCCGCAGCGAGCGGTCGGAGCGGGTCCGGGCGGTGGAGCCGAGGGCGCCGGGACGGACCGGGGGTCGGCGAGGGGCCGGGGTCAGTGGCGGTGTGGTGACCGCGGAGGAACAGGCAGCGTCGGGGAGGGCGAGGGTCGGGGATCCGGTGTCGGG
>VXBU01008143.1:32322-73389 GCA_013400315.1 Bombycilla garrulus
CGGGGGGTCAGCGCACAGGGGTGGGGACAGCCGGGGGTCAGGGCATAGGGATGGGGGACAGCGGGGATGTGGCCGGGCGCTGACCGCTCTGTGCCGTGCCCGCAGCGCTGCCATGGCCGCGGGCTGGCAGGACGTGGTGCGGGACGCGGCGGCCGTGCGGGACGCGGCGGCGGTGGCGGTGGACGCGGCGCTGCTGGCGGGGGGGCTGATGCGGACCGGGGAGCAGGCCCACGCCTCGGATGTGAGTGCACCGCGCGGGGAACACCCTCTGCCGTGCCGGGGTCCCTGAGCCCTTCGCAAGGAGCGGCTCCCCAAGGGGCAGCCTCGCTGTCCCCTCGCTGGGGCTGCAGCTCTCAGCCATCCCCGTGACGAGCGCAGCTCCCCAAGGGACAGCCCTGCCATACAGGTTCCCTTTTCCGAGGAGCGGGATAGATCTGGGGAGGCTTAGGAAGTTGCCTGTTGTGGTGCTGGGAGTTAATCCCTTTCCCAGCCTCTCACCACCCATATGAACCTTTGAACCAGAGGAGAGTCTCACGGAGGGGCCTCTGCTTTTGGCATGTTCCCAGCTGCAGGCAGCCTTTGTCCCAGACCTGGGGTGAGTGACGGGGTGGAGGTGGCTGATGTGTGGGATTTGCCTCCGGGCAATCCCTGGGATGGCTGGGCTGGGAGGGCTCAGCCTGTTGGAGCAGAATGCCATGAGGGGTCTCAGAGGAAGGAGCACCCCTGTGCAGGAGGGGTGGGGCACCACTGGGGCGGGGTCCCTGAGGAGCCTGGGGACAGGCAGGCAGCTGGCAGCGGTACAGGGAGGGAGGTCTTCACCACAGCGCTGCTCCTTGATGTCAGGACAGGGCTCTGAGTGATCTCAGAGGGTCAGAGGAAGAGAGAGCCTGGGAGGAGAGGCCAAACACACTGCCAGTGTCCCTTGTTTCATGTAGAAATTCAGGGGAATTGGAAGCTTCTCTGGGTGTGATATATGGACTTTGAGTATGACCCCATGCCTGAGCTGTGGGATGAGCCAGGCTCTGGAGTCACTGGGCAGGGATCAGAGGAAGTAACTGACAGCCAGAAAACAGGACTGGCCAATTAACCTTTCCTGTGCTCCTGAGGAGTTCTGGAGACAGTGCTGTCCAGCTCAGGTGGAGACGGGGGAGCAGTCAGCCCAGCCAGGCCCTGGAGCAGCAGTGCCCTGTGGGGGGTTCACAAAGCAGAACCCTCAAAAGCTGAGAGTGGAGGCCATGTGTGTGCCCAGCAGGGCTGGGGGTGGCAGAGCAGCAGAGGAAGCTCCTCCTGAGCTCCTCCTGAGCTGCCCAGACCTGAGGCTGTGCTGTGTCCCTGCTGCAGGTGGTGAATTACGCTCCCTTCACGCTGCTGCCGTCCGCAGTGCCACGGGCCCTGTTTGAGCAAGCCTACGCTGTCCAGCAGGATTTTAACCTGCTGGTGGATGCTGTCAGTCAAAACAAAGAATTCCTGGAGCAAACTCTGGCCAGGTAACGTTTTTGTGTGTTGCATTTAAATGAAATATTTTAAATGTAAAGCCTTCACTGCCCTTCTGGCATCCCTACCCTTCTGAGTTCTTCTTGGGCCCCATAAAATGGGACATCTGGCCAAGACATGATTCCCTGCAATGATCTTCAACTTTGCCACTTTTTAAGGCTTGCCGAGTTCACACTCGTGAGCTTTTTGGCCCCTGGGCCTTAAGTGCATTGGAGTCTGAGTCTTGGATTTAGGAGACTCTTTAAGTCTCATTCTGCATCTGCCAGTGTCTGTCCAGTAACCAGCACTGCTGCAGCAGTGATGAAAAAGAGATATCTGTTCTGTTCCCACACCCTCCATCAGTCACCCCTGTCCCCTCTTTCGCAGCCACAAGCTCTGGGTGCAGGAGGACTGCCCAGCTCTGGCTCCTGGGTTCTGCTGAGTTTATCTGTGGCTGTTGCTCTGGGCTGGAGTGACCATCCCTGACTTTATTGCTCATAATTGTGGGGCTGGTGCTTCCACAAATCCCTCTTCCCTCCCACTGCCCGTTCTGTGCTGCCTGTGCATGTGCTGCTGCCTCTGGCACTGGGACAGAGCAGAGGAGGCTGTTTTCAGCATCCTTTTGTTTTATTAAAGCCTGACCCCTTGGAGCTGTTCCAGTGCTTGTGCCTGTTCCAGAGCTGGCTGCAGCCAGAGCTTGTGGGGACATGTTTGTACCTGTGCTTAAAGAATGCAGCACCTGGGGCTTGTGTGTGCTTGGGCGCCTGCCCTGTGCCAGGGCAGCTCCTTGGAGGTGCTGCTCAGGGATTTGGGGCCCTGAGGAACAGCCAGATCTGCTCTAGCAGGGCCACAATGTGTGGGATTTAGAGCCTGACAGGACAGGGGGATTGGATGAAGTTTGTGAAGCTCCTCTGAACTGTGTGTGCAGGCACAGTGAGACCTGTGTATTCTGCCCTGAACCTGCAGAATTCTGCTGCATTTCTTTGCCTTTACTTGTCCTATCTGTGCCCTGCCAGTGAGTCAGCTCTGCACAGGAGGGCCTTTTGTGGGGCAGCTGTGCTTGGCAGGCTGGGTTGGTGTTGTGGTTTTGCACTGAGCATTCATGGGGAGGTGTTTCACAGAGCTACAGCACATGGCTGAGCCCCAGCCCTGCTCTTTGTGCTGGAGAATGCCCCTGCTAAGGGCTTTTTCTGCAGAAGAATTCATTTTCTTGTTCCTGTGTGACAGCAGCAGGGGGCTGACGTGGTCTGTGTTTCTCTCTAGCACCATCAAGGTAGACGACTTCACAGCTCGACTCTTCAGAATCTACATGCAGGTGTTGGAGGAAGGCTTGGCTCAGGTACCTTGGCAGGGGATCCTGTGCCCCTTGGCATTGTGCTGGGGGTGCCTGGGCTCTGGCAGCAAGCTCTGGCACTGTGGACTCTGAGCTGGTCACTCCCTGCACTGCCGTGTCTTGTCACAGCTGGTGAGTCAGGACCTTGCCCTGCTGAGCAGCTGAGCTCTGTGGTTGGTGCTGCTGGAAACAGCCTGGCCTGGAGAGGGAGGATTTCCTGTGGTTTGTCTTTGTCCTCTGGGAGCCTCAGAGTGTGCAGGGACGTGTGTCCTGTTGGGACCTGCACTGGCCAGGCCATCCCTGCAGAAGCTCCTTTTGGAGCTCCTCTGGAGCTCTGAGAGGGCTGTGGGCCCTGGGCAGGGAGCAGAGCACCCAGGTGTGTGACCTGCAGTGGTTTGTATCAAACCAAGGATGATAGGACAAGGGGGAATGGCTTCAAACTGACACTGAATAGGTTTAGATGAGGTATTTGGAAATTTACTGGGCAGGTGGTGAGGTGCTGGCACAGGTTGCCCAGAGAAGCTGTGGCTGTCCCATCCCTGAAAATATTCAAGGCCAGGTTGGACAGAGCTAGGAGCAATTTGGTCTCGTGGAAGGTGTCCCTGCCCACTGCAGGGGCTGGATTGAGGTGGTCTTTAAAGTCCTTTCCAATCAAAACCACTCTGGGATTCTCTGAGTGGATCTGCCCCGCAAGGTTTTTGAAGCAAGGTCATGAAAGGATTTGCAGTTACAGACAACAGGAGACCCCAGCTCCCCTCGCTGTGTTCCAGACTGTGTTTTTGGGCATCAACCGCTCGGATTACATGTTTGACTGTGGGCAGGATGGCACAGCAGCTCTGAGGCAGATAGAAATAAACACCATTGCTGCCAGCTTCGCGGGGCTCACCTCCCGCACCGCCGACGTGCACAGGTGAGGAGCACCTCTGGCACTGCAGCACTGCATGGCCCCTGTGCTCTCCAGGCTGCTCCCTTGGTCCAGCTGGGCAGGAATGTGGCTTTTACAGCATTTGTGTTCACAGGTTGGTGTTGAAAGTGCTGGGGAAGACTGAGGAGGCATCACAGCTGCTGCCCAACAACCCAGCGAAGGGGCTGGCCTTGGGAATTGCCAAAGCCTGGGAGCTCTACGGGTCCCAAAGGTAAGGGCAGAGGAGGAGAATGTGAACAGGAGCAGTGCAAGGAGCCTGAATCACAGAGATGGAGAGCTGGTGATCCAGCTAGGAGCATGTGGAGTGTTGATGGGTTTAATGTTGTGCTTGGTGTCTCTTCCAGGGCTGTGGTGATGTTTCTGGTGGAGGATGTCCAGAGGAATATTTTTGATCAGCGTTGTGTAGAAAATGAGCTTTGGAACAGGTAAAGTTTGAATTTTCCTGGGAAGGGAAAGGAAGGAGATGGTTCGGTTTCTGGTATGGAAAGCTGAGCACACTTCTGGCAGATCATTAAGAAACACAGGATGGGTTCCTAACAGGGAGTTCTTTGGGCTGTAGGATTTCTCTGCCTCCATAGCACGGAGCCTGAGGCTATTTGTGAAGGAACCTACAGATCCTCCTTGCTGCAGCCACTGATTGCAGCCGTGATTTGCAGCTCAGGTAACTGCCCAGCCTGACTGTCGCTCCTGTTGGCAGGAATATCCGAGTGGTGCGGAAGCGGTTCCGGGATGTGTTTGAGCAGGGCTCCCTGGATGCCAGCAGGAGGCTGTATGTGTGAGTATGAGCCAAGGTGGGCACCCCTGCCCGCTCCTGGGCACTGGGGCTGCCCTGGGAGCTTGCAGCCACAGCTCAGTCTAAGTAGGGACTGTCTGAGAAAGCAGTTCTCTTCCACACTCCAGGCTGCTGTTTCCTCTTGGAGCTGAGATGGTTTTGTGCTCACAGTGGTGAGGTTTTGCAGGCACACATCAGTCTCTTACAGCTGCAGTCATAATCTTCCTCCTCCAGGCTTCAGCCATCATTGCTCTGTGCGGTCTTTACCTCCTGCTCTGAGCAGCCCTGGCTGTTTGAGAGGCTTCCACAGAGCCATTTCCTGTCTACTGTCCACGTGCTGCTCTGCCAGTGGGAGCTGGGCTGGGTTGTTAGTGCTGGAGGAGGAAGCATTCCATGTCCCTTGGGGATCTCTTGGGTTTGAACTCACTCAGCCTCTTGCCCGCTCCCCGTGGAGACCAGGACGGGAGGATCACAGCCTCCCAGTGTGTCCCAAGTGTGACGTTTGTCCTGTTTCCAGGTAATGTGCTGGGAGCTCTGTGAACCTCAGGGAAGATGTGGTTTCATGGCAGTGATTTTTCTGTAGCAAGGTTGATTTTTCCATGGTTTGGCCTGTGCTGTGTTGAATTAATGAATATATTTGTCATGGCTGGATAGCTAGGGGGAAAGTGTATCCCTTGTGCTTCCTCCTGAGCGTCCTCCCCTGTCACTGCTGGACGCCTTCTGTCTGCCTGCCAGCAGCTCCCAGACCAAGTGCACAGTTCTGAGACCAAAGTTTGGGCGTGTGGTGTTACAGCTGTGCTGCCAGCCCAGCTCTGGCAGGGTGGTTTGGTGCCTCTCAGGTTGTTGAGTTATGTCCTGCCTTGAATTGCCACTGGAGAAGAACCCTGTTCCCTCCAGCTTCAAGAGTCACAGAATCACAGAGCTGTCAATGTTGGAAAAGCCCTCTGAGACTTGAGTCCAAACTGTAACCCAGCACCACTGACCATGTCCCCAAGTGCCACAGCCTCATATCTTCAAGTCCCTCCACTGCCCTAAGCCATCTGTCCTAGTGCTTGACCACCCTTTCAGTGAAGAGATTTTCCTTAATCTCTAATTTAGCATCCTGTAGTGCAACTTGAGGTTGTTTCCTCTCCTCCTGTCCCTGTTCCCTGGGAGCAGAGCCCAAGCCCCCTGGCTGTCCCCTCCTGTCAGGGAGTTGTGCAGAGCCACAAGGTCCCCCCTGAGCCTCCTTTTCTCCTGAGTCCCCCAGGCCAGTGTGGGGTAAAAGCTGTTAAAAAGGAGGTGTTACCTCTCTGCTGAGCTGGGTGTCAGAATTATTGAGCCTTTGGTTAGAGCAGAGGCTGGGTCAGCTCCCTGTGCCTTGGGACAGGCCGAGCTGGGGCTCAGTGAGAGGAGCCAGGGCTTGCAGTGTTCAGCTTGCTGTGGCAGAGGCAGGAGCAGGAAGGTCAGAGGCCAAGGATGGGGCAGGGCTGGGATCCCCCCTTGGTGCTGGGATGGGGCAGGGCCTGGCTCTGTGAGCATTTCTGGTTTCCATTCCAGGGACGGCCAGGAGGTCGCAGTGGTGTATTACAGAGAGGGCTACGTGCCCCAGGTCTACAACCAGCAGGTCAGTACCCACCTCCCTGCCCCAGAAACCACCAGCTGGGCACTGCCCAGGGAGCTCAAAATATCCCAAGGGCAGCCACCCTGTCTGGGCTGGGGTCAGTCCTGCCCAGCTGAGAGCATTGGGAAGCTGTGACTCCAGAGAGCAGCTGGGTGACCCTGCAGTAAGAAAAATGGGTGGCTTTCTTCTCCAGGAGTGATCTCTTAGTGCAGCACTGAATTGCTTCTGTACAATAGGGGTTAACACGGGTATGAGCACCTGCTTAAAGGTTTCAGACTCGGTCTGCAGATCACTCCGTGCTCTCTTAGCACCATCAGGCTGCAGGTAATAATAGCACAGAGCCGATCTGGCTGCTGTCTCGAGGTGGCAGCACTGGACAAGCTGGGGAAGGAGCACACCGTGCATTAATTTGACTGTGCTGCTCCCAGAGGTGGCGGGAAATTCATGACTGCTTTTCTCTGGAGTGCTACTCCCACCCCCTGTCCCTGCCAGCAGGCAGGGAGGAGACAAACCATATGTCGATAACGGCACAGAAAAGAGCAGAGCAAACCTTTTGTGTGTTTTTCTCCCTCACGGGGCGGTTGCTCATTTGCTGCCTCAGAACTGGGAGGCGCGGCTGCTGCTGGAGAGGTCCCGGGCAGTGAAGTGCCCCGACATTGCCACGCAGCTGGCGGGCACCAAGAAGGTGCAGCAGGAGCTCAGCCGGCCGGGCACATTGGAGAAGCTGCTGCCCGGGCACCCCGAGGCCGTCGCTCGGATCAGAGCCACCTTTGCAGGACTCTACTCCCTGGACCAGGTGAGTGGGAGCTGGAGCAGCAATGGACCTGCACACCTGTGCTCTGTGGTTGAGAAGAAGAGAGGGCTCTGGTGTGGTCCTTGGGGAATGTGTTGATACCTCTGCTTAGAGGGATCTGCTGAGGAGCCCCTGCTGCTTCCTGATGCTTTGGTGTTCACAGAATCATTTAGGTTGGAAAAGCCCTCCAAGATCATCGAGTCCAAACACCAAGTTGCCAACTACACCATGGCACTGCGTCCCATCATTCCTTGAACACCTCTAGGGTGGTGACTCCATCTAGCTCATTCCAGTGTGAAATCACCCTGCCAATGAAGAAATTCTTCCTGATGTCCACCTGTTTCCATCCTTTCCTGCCAGGGTGAAGAGGGTGACAGGATAGCTGCCACAGCCATCGCTGATCCCGACTGCTTCGTGCTGAAGCCTCAGCGGGAAGGTGGAGGTATGAGCTGGGCTGGGCCCCTGGGGCTTTCCATTGTGGTTTGTGCTGTACTGGGGACAAGCAGTGGCTCTGTGCCACCTCCTGGTGCTGTGCTGAGGGATAAAGGGTGGCTTGTGGCTGCTCACAGCCATGGGGACTGGTCCTGCCGCTAAGGCAGTGCTGCTGCTGGAGGAGCTGCTAAGGCCCTGGTGCTGGATGTGGAGCGCCCAGGCAGCATCTGGGGAGACAGTAACCTGGGGAGGTTATTTGGGCTGGGGAGACAAAGGCTGGGTTATTTGGGCTGCCAGGGCCACATAGCTGGGGCCAGGGGCTTCTCTCCTTCCAGGGCTTGATGTTCTGGTTTTGTTTGCCAGGGAACAACCTCTATGGGGAAGAGCTCAGGGAGGTTCTGAAGAAGATCAAAGACAGCCCTGAGAGAACCTCCTATATCTTGATGGATAAGATCAAACCCCAGCCAGCACCGAATTACCTGCTGAGGACTCACACTCCCCTCCAAGTGTCCGAGTGCATCTCCGAGCTCGGGATCTTTGGTGTCTATGTCAGGTGAGGAATGTGCTTGTGTTCCAGGGCAATTCCCTGCTCCTCATGTGGAGCAGGAGCATTTTGCCCTCTGTGCTGCCCAGGACAGCACAGGACAGATGTCTGGGGAGGTGCAGGGGACACATGTGGCCATTCAGTCTGGGCCCTGGCAGCAGCTCTGAGCACGCGTGCACATGCTGAGCTCTGTTCTGAGCCTGCTGCCAAAGGAGCTGTTGGAAAACCACAGGGCTCGTGCTGGCAGTTACTGGTTTAACGGGATCTTGGGATTGATGTGTCTCACCCCGATTCCTGGGAGCACTTCTTGGGTTCTGGATGCAGCCACATGTGCAGCTTTTCTGAAGCCCTGGTGATCTCTGAAATACCTGAAGGCCTAAAGCCTGTTCAACCCTAACAGGAGCTGCTTTTGTTTAAAAGCCACGTTTCCATAGGGTATAAATGAAAATCCTTTTCACACAGTTTTAGGTACAAAGGTGCTCTGGCAGCATTCAGCTCCTGGCACTGTCCATTTGCAGGTGGCCAATGCAGCCAGCACTGCAGGGCCCCCACGTCAGCAGCCCTAGGCTCTGCTCTGCCCTGTGTGCTGACAGGGAAGGTGCCTCCTGCAGCCCCAGAGAAATGCCAGGAGTGCTGTGCTGTGCTCTGCAGGGCTCAGTTTCCCTCTCGTTCGCAGGCAGGGCCGGGAGCTGGTGCTGAACCAGGCCGTCGGTCACCTGCTGCGCACCAAGGCCATCGAGCACGCGGACGGCGGCGTGGCAGCCGGGGTGGCCGTGCTGGACACGCCGTACCTGGTGTGAGGAGCCACAGCCTCACCTCCTCTCTCTGCTGCCTGGAGAGCTGCTCTGCCCCAGGGGTTTCTCCTCAGGCTGCGCATGCCAAGGTCCAACTGCTGGAGGCTGTGTGGAGGGAGCGTGTGAGGCAACTGCTCAGAACTCCTGGGTGCCAGCCCCGGCTTCTTCTGGTCATTCCCCCTCCAGGAAGAAGGATTCCCTTGCTCTGCCTGCTCAGGGCCTGGCACAGTCCAGCTGGGACTCCCAGGACTGCAGGGTTCTGATGTTCCCTTGTGGTCTGGCCTGGGGGCAGGGGGATATAGAGCCAAGGGGCAGTGTGCCACAGCAGGACTCACTGCTGCTCCCACTTCTGAGCTCCCTGATGCTGCGTGATTTCTGGAGAATGAGAGGAGAAAGGTGGATGGGCAAGTATCAGCCTTTTATCTTCATCCAGTGCCTCAGTGCTCTCCAGCTGTAAGAGGAGAGCCCAGCTCTACACTCACCATGGCCCCTCCAGCCCTCCTTCCTGTGCTGCTGCTGTCCTGATTTCTATTTTCCCCTGTGCCCGAGGATCCTCAGGGTTCTTCCACCAGGCACAGCTGCCCTGGGTAGTTTGCCCAAGGGCCTCCTGCTTGCTTTTGCTTTGCCCAGCTCCTGTTGTATTGGACTGGGTGCTGATCCCAAACAGTGCCTCTGTGCCACACAGGGCCAGCAGCAGTGCAGGCTCCACTGCCTCCTGCAGCCCTGACCAGCAGAGCTCCACAGGCTGCTGTAATCAGAGTAATCTGCTGTAATCTGAATCCCTCAGAGTTGAAGGCAGCAGGGAATTGGAGCCTTGTGTGTGTTGATAAATCCCAAAGCACTCTGGGTTTGTGCCGGTGCATCCCCTGCAAATCAAACACTCACCATCTTCCTGTCAGAGAGCCCCAGCCTTGGGAATGGTCCTACTGGGACTGGGAGCTCGGGGGAGGAAGCAAAGGAATTGCAGGGGAGGCTGGGCAGCACAGCCCCAGCTCTAAGCACCTTACTCTGGGACCAGCACCTGCAGAGGGGGAGACGTGGCTCCCTGCAGGTTTTATGGATCAGTGGGAACAGCACAGCAGTGGAGGAGGGAGGGCTCTCCTGCTCAAGGCCTTCTGCCTCTTCCTCCAGCCCCCTTTCCTCCTCAGCCCTAAAAGCTGCACCTTTCTGGCTGTGCAGAGCCCAGGCAGCCTCAGCCCAGCCCTGTCAGTTACACAGAACCAGCACCGAGGCAGAATCCCTGAAGAATGGAGGTGCTGAGTGACAGAAGCAGCACAAAGGCAGAATTCCTGCAGCAGGGAGGTGCTGAGTGACAGCCCTGCTGGCTCTGGGAAACTGCTCCATTCTTCAAGTGTGACTGAAACTGGGATTCCTGGGTGTTTTGTTGGGGGATTGATTACCCCAAGCCAGAGATTAAAAGGAATGTGCAATCTGAGTCCTGTGTGTGCCAAGTTTGTCTGAGCCCAGGGGCACAGCTGGCCAGCTGTGCAGACAGCACACAGCCTCCTCACCCAGCTCCCTGGCACTGGTGCTGCATGAGGAGGGTGGTGACACGTGGGTATCACACTGTCTTGAGCTTTCCACAAGGCTCCAGTGCTGGCTGGAGACCAGGAGAAACTGAGGCACAGGCTGCAGCCCTGAAGCCAGCAGAGCCAGCCACAGTAAATCCTAGTCCATGGAAAAATATCATGGGGGCAGGAACCTGCCCCTCCCCATCCCAACAGCCAGTCCTGGTTTCTGGCATGGCCACTCAAATGCTCTGAGCACCCTGGACTCAGCAGCACACACTCCCAAGCCTGTTTCTGTTTTGTTTTCTTGAATTTTATTCCATTTTGCATTAAATTCTCGCTGTTTTCCAGCCAAAATTACATAGCTGACAAAGAATAACAGGAGGAACGACACTTTAGGAATCCTTGTCACCAAGGCGGCACAATCCAGTGGTACAGAGCTGTGGGGGCAGTGGGACACAGGCAGGCACCGAGGTTACAGGTGACACAGGTGCTGTGCCAGTGAGAGCAGCAGGTAACAAGTGAGATTTGGGACTTGGCCAACAGCCCAGCAGAACAACTCCAGCAGCTGCCCTGAGCACCCTGACCCATGGGCAGCTGCTCCTCCTTTCCAGCCCCAATCAGCCCAGGTTGCAGGTAATCCCTGCCCACTGGCACTCTCCAAAACGGCTGTTGCAGCAAGTTTTAAAGCCCAGTTCTCCTTTGGTTTAAGTGCAAAATCAAACAGTTCACATGCAGGTTTCACAGAGACATTGCAAAGGAGGTATCAGCCCCAGCTCAGCCCTGGCTGGAGGTAAATGTCCTTCACTGGAGGAAAGATGGCTTTGGCAGGACCCTGGGGGTGGTCAGGCTCTTGGGGAAGAGGTTTGGGGGCCTTTAGCTCTCATCATCAGCCTTAAGCCATGTCAGATTTAAGCAAACACTGACTTTAAACATCTCCCACCATTTTCTCCTGATGAGGAAATGTGTAGGACTCCCACAGCCCTGCCTGCCTTGGTTTCTCTGCTGTAGCAGTGGTCGTGGTGCCCCTGCCTGGCTCCATTTCCCCTCCCTCCTTTGGTGTAACAGCTCCCAGTCCTGCCCCAGGACACAAAAGGAGCATCCAGCTGCTCCAGCTCTGGTTCAGCTGTGAGCTGATGGCAGCAGGGCTGGAGGAACCGGGGCTCCATGGAACATGTCACACCAAGGCTTCTCCCTGCGGTGTCCATGGCCAGTGAAGGACCCTGCTCTGGGGATGGTGCACCAGCTGGCACAGTGCAGTGAGGAAGCAGCAGATCTTGGTATCAGATTACCCCAAAAACCTGTTTAAAGCCCAGAGCTCCCTGGAGCCTTGCCCCAATGCCCTGGTGAAGCTGTGCTAGCAGCAGGACAGTGGATGCAGGGTGAGCACAGCTGTGCAGTGATGATGTGGCTGCTGCAGGGCTCCTGCAGCTTGCAGCACTCCGAGGACAAAGGGAAGCTCAGCTGCTCTGTGGGCAGTGGTGGATGCCCCTCCCAGGCCTGCCTGCATTGAGTAACTCCAGCACCACTTCCCCTCCAACCCCCAAAAGCTCCTTCCCACTGGGCACAAGGTGCCAGGGCCCCTCCAGGACATAAAGTAAATTAACAGCCTCTCCCCCACCCCCCCAAATTAAATTAAAATCAAGAACGAGGTGCTGAAAAGGGAGGAGGATGAGTCCCTCTGTGCACCAGGCTGACCCTCAGATGTGTGACATCCATCTGGAACACGACAGACACCTCACCCAGGGCATGGACATGGCCTCTCCAGAGCCAGACTCTCCTCGTTCCTACCATTGGTACATTCAATTCAACAGGTGAAGGTTTCCTTCCCGGGCAGGCAGCGGCTGGTGGAGGGACCTGCTCATCAGGTGCCACTGCCACCGTTCTGCTCAGCAGGGACAGGTCCTGCTGCTACTGCTTAGTGTCACATCTGCTGCTGAAGAGGTGTTTGATGATGCCCGGGTCTGCCAAGGTGGAGATGTCCCCCAGATCGTGGTCATTTTTAGCAATCTTCCTTAATATCCGTCTGGTGATCTTTCCTGTCGGGACAGCCAAGGAAGGGAAGCACGAGTCAGAATCTCAGAATGTTCTGGCTTGGAAGGGACGTTAAAGATCATCTCTTTCCACCCCCTGCCATGGCAGGGACACCTCCCACTGTCCCAGGGTGCTCCAAGCCCTGTCCAGCCTGGCCTTGGATGCTTCCAGGGATCCACCCTGTGCCAGGGCCTTCCCACCCTCACAGGGAACAATTCCTGCCTTATTAATCCTGTCTATTTAATCTACACCTGCCTTCCACCAGTTTAAAACCACCACCCCTTGTCCTTCTTTATCAGTCCATATAAAAAGTCCCTCTCCCCAGGAGTCAGGATCTCTTTGGCATCCTTAGCAGAAGTGGGAAATACCAGAGCTGTGCATCCTGCTCACCCTGAGCTTGCACCTCCCCTAATCTGAGCAGCCCTGGACAAGCAGTGCAGCGCTGATCAACTTCCACTGGCAGGAACTGTCCAGTCCTCCCCAGCATCACCCCTGGAACTCACCTGAGCGGGTTTTGGGCAGGCTGGGGGCATACTGGATGTAATCAGGTGTTGCTATGGGCCCAATCTTTTCTCTGACTGCAAAAAAAAGAGAGCTTTTCATTGTAGAGAGGAGCAGATGCCACACATCCTTTCCAATCAGGATAGAAGGTTAAGACACAGAGCCCAGCTCCTGGGACACTTGGCAGGGCAGTGCCTGGGGCTGCTGCACCTCATCCTCCACACATGGGAGGAGACAGCAGGACCTGCAATGCCAACAGGACCATAAACACAGCTCTCCAACAGTGAGAGCACTCATTTTTTCATTCCCTCCATCTTCAAAAGACCTCCCTAACGGCTACAACCAACCCATGGATCAAGGATTGATTCAGCCTTAGGTTCCTCCAGAGAAGCTGCCACAAGCTGTTTCATGTATCCAATGCTGCAGTTTGCAGTGAAACAGCTCCTTGAGAGCAGAGCACAAAGAAACCCCACAATAATCCCAGGATGTCCCAGTCTGCCAGGAAGAGCCTTGGTGCAAACAGAAGCCTGCTGAGCAGCCCAGAGCCCCACAGGGCTGCCAGCTCCCACGAGGCAGAGGTGGCATCACATGAGCAGCCAAAGGCCAGGAGAACTAATTTTAGTCTTTGTCAGCGTGCTCTGTAATCAAGAGGCACCTTGTGGCAGCTGTCCACGCTGCATTCCCCCGACCACAGGCAAGCACCCAAGGCCTTAACCCCTCCATCACCTGCCCTCCCCCTGCCTGCCCCCCAGGATTTGGCTGTTGCTACCTTGTTTTTTGAGCTCATCTGAGAGGTTCTTGTTGAACTCGTGGCCCTCCCTCAGGGTCACAAAGCAGTAGAGGCACTCGCCCTTCAGGGGGTGGGGGTGGCTGACCACGGCGGCCTCGGCCACCGCCCCGTGCTCCACCAGCGCCGACTCCACCTCCGCCGTGCTCAGCAAGTGGCCTGCAAACAAGGGGGGGCAGAGCTCTACAGACCTGGAGAACAGGCCTGAGGCTGTAAAGGGCGCTAAACCACCGATCTGAGAACAACAGTTTAATGTGCTTGGCAAAAGACAACAGCTGGAGAGTGGAACTCATTTCCGCACTACTCTGGGAGCTGCCAGGTGTCACTCAGCCGCAGAAGCCACCTCCCCTCGCTGGCCCCCTCCCCTTCCTTCTGGAACAGATCATGAACCGTTCTCAGGGATGCCCTTCCAAAGCACAGGCTGAGCAGGAGCTGGATTTGCCAAGAGATCTGCCCACATGGTCAGCTGGAAGGTGCAGGGAAGAGGCTGGATCTGCAGAGTCCAGGCTCCAGCCCAGTGCTGTGGGGAGGGACTATGACACTCCACATCTTGGGGCACGGGCACAACTCAGTCCTGCACGCCTCTGCTCTGACATTCCACCCCAGCACTGCTGTCACAGAGAGCCACAGGAAGGTGGCCAACTCCCAGAATGATCAGCTGGTGAAGAATCAGGCACTGCTGGTCAGGTGAAAGAATCTAATTTGATCCAGGGACAACTAAAGCAGCACCTCAGAGCCAGCAGGACATATCTGGAGGATACAGGCTCCAGGAAAGGAGGGAGGGAACTATTAAATACAGTATGTGGAAAATGATGGGCTATGAAGCAGCTGAATGTCAAAGACTCAGTCGAGAGAAGTGGGAGAATCTTCAGAGCTCTGAGCAGCCTGACCCAGCTTCAAGGCGAGCCCTCCAAGGAGCAGCAGGTTGGATTAGCAACCCCATGGTCCTGCCCAAACTCTGTGATTCCCTGTGGCCCTAAATCCTTCAGCAGAGGTGCCCTGGCTGGTTACAGAAAGTTCCTCCCCTCCCTCTCAGACTTTGTCTCCAGGGAAAATGGTGCAGGAAGTCACTGAGCCACAGGCCTGTGTGTCCCTGAAATAACCCTGACCCAGCAACTGGATGCACTTTGGGGACAGGTTGCTGGGCAGAACCATCCCCATAAAGCAGGTGGCTTTTGAAATGGATGCAGAAGTGTCACCAAGCAAGGTGTCAGAAAGCACATTGATCCCCACTGAAGAAGGCTGCACTTCTTACCAGAAACATTCAACATGTCATCAATTCGCCCTGTGATCCAGTAATAACCATCTTTATCTCTTCTGCAACCTAAAAATAGCCAGAAATGAGCATGAGGCAGCAGTGCCAGCCCTCAGAACAACTGATAAGGGGCTCTGAGAGCAGGACAGGGCAGGATTTCCAGTGCTGTCCCCAGGCCCCTGTGGTCACAGCAGCCTGGACCCCCTTACCATCTCCTGTCACATAGTACCCAGGGAACTTCTTGAAGTACACGGTTTCAAACTGCTGGTGCTTCCCGTAGAGAGTGCGCATGATCCCCGGCCAGGGCTGCTTAAACACCTGGGGTGAGAAACACAGAGCTGGGGCAGAGAGAGCCAGAGCAATAACCCAGGTGTGCACCATGTCAGAGACAGCCTTGAGCAGCACTCAGACACTTGCTGCCACTGCTGATCCAGGGGAAAGTCTCACCAGCTCTGGCCAGGGGGAGGGAGCTTGGCTGAGCAGCTGTTGCCATCCTCCTGCCTTGCCCACACGTGCAAGTGCATTGAGTGATCAGCTACAAAAGCTCCCCCAGAGTTATGGCCTTGGAGGGAGTTCCCACCACCCAAGGGGGCTCCTTGCACGGACCAGAGTTACTGGAGGTAGAATCACAAATTTTTTAAGGTTGGAAAAGTCCAACCATCACCCACATTCACCACTAAACCATGTATTCAATGCCACCTCCACACACTTTTGGAACACTTCCAGGGTTGGTGACTCTACCCTTTCCCTGGGCCAGAGATGTGGGTATTGTACCAGGAAGGTCGTAGAGCTCCCAGGGAATGGACAAAGGGAGGGTGGGGAAGATCAGCCCTTCCTTACCAGGTAACCTTCTGCTTCTCCTTCCAGCTCTTCCCCCGACTCGCTCAGGATGGCAGGGACCACACCAAAAAAGGGGAATGTCTGCCGTGAGGACCAGGGAGAAAGGAGAGACGGAGGTGAACCCCTCATCAGACCCCCATTAACCAGAGGGAGTGGGAGGCAGGGCAGGGCAGCTTTGGAGAGCTGTGCTACACAGCACCCATGAGCGTGGCTGCAGGGGGACAGCCCTGGGATTTTGGGTGGTGGTCACCTCACCTCCCCATGGCACCACTGTCCCCCCGGCAGGCTGCAACCCCGCCATGGCACAGACAGGGCCCTGCTGAGGCTCCTGGGGAGAACACCAGTACTCACGGCAGAGCCTGGCTTCATGGGGGTGGCAGCAGGAAGAGGTGTCAGCATGTGGCCTCCCTGCAGAGAGAGGTGAAAAACAGTGACTTTGGGCCATGCCAGCCCATCCCACAGCTGTGCCATCAGCTCTGGGAACAGCACATCCCAGTCACAGCTACTCAGGGCAGTGTGGAGATGGGCCTGGGAAGGATATGGCAGTGTATGGGGAATCTGGGCACAAAGCTTTGGAGCTGCTGGGGGAGAGAAAGAGGGGAAGGAGAGCAGTGTCCAGAGCAGAGTCTGGAAAAGACCCTTTGGAGAGGAAGGTTTACCCTTGGAGCCTGTTTGAGTTCTTGGATAGGAAGAGAAGGGGCATATCAGAGTTTCCTGGGCAATCCAAACAAGACCCCAAACCCCAGTATGGGAAACTTGCAAAGAGGCCCTGCAGGGAGCACAAGGGACAGAGGTGCCATGCACACCCAGCAAGGACTCACCGTCTCTGTCTGCCAGAAGGTGTCCACAATGGGGCACCTCTCCTCTCCCACCACACGGTAGTACCACAGCCAGGCCTCGGGGTTGATGGGCTCACCCACGGTCCCCAGCACCTTCAGGGACTTCCTGCTGTGCCTGCAGAGAGGAGGGGGCTGGCAGGGGCTCGGCAGGCTATGGAGCTGTGAGCCTGCTGCACAGCAGAGCCAACCCCTGAGCTACCCAAAATGGCCTTTCCAGGTACAGCTCACAGCTTTCTCAACACTCTTCCGCTGGGGAAGAGAGGAGACCTGGGTCATTTTGGCATCTCCCACTCAGCCCTGCTGTGCACAGCCAGTGTCCCCATGCCACTGGGACTGGCGCTCACTTTTTGACGGGCTCCTCGCCGTACTTCATCAGCAGCCGGATGGCCGTGGGTGCTGTGTAGAACTTGGTCACCTTGTACTTGTCAATGATGCTCCACATTCTGCCAACATCTGGGTAGGTGGGGACACCTTCAAACTGAGCAGGAGACAGAGCAGTGACACAGCTGTTCCCCACTGCTCCCCACCTGCAGCACCTGGACCCCAGTATGTCGTTATAGGGGCACCACGCAGTGAAACCAGCCCAGGTCAAGGACCCCCCTCACTGGGCAGATGTCATCCCCCCTCATCCTAGCAGATGTCCCCTGACACCCCCTTGCAGCATAGACACTTGGGTGGCCACCACAGTGACACAGTTCCACCGGCCCAAATGACCCTGCCCACATGGCAAAGGGCAAGAGATACAAATACTGTGACAGAATCACAACCCAAAGCTGTGAACCCTGAACCCAAAGAGTCAACATCAAGAACTCCCTAAAGGCCTCCCCCAACATAACAGTGATTTTCCTGCTTGCATTTCCCTGGGGATTCTTGGGCACAGGTCTCTGGCTCCCTGATCTGTTACACTGCCAAGAGAGACAGAGGCACAAGAGTTAAACAACAAGTTGTCAAACCAGCATCAGCAGAGAAAACATCACTCCCTGATTGACTCTTTCCACTAAGTCAGAGCAGCCCTGGCTCCACTGGTAGACAAGGCTTGTACTTTTATGGGAAAGAAACGGGAGCATTTGAAAAAATTAACCACCAAAGGCCACACATAAACTACTCCCCCGAGCAGTCACTGTGCCCTCCCTGGAGAGGGCCACCCTTCCTCATAGAGCACAGCATTGTGGAGCAGTGCAGGGATGCAGCTCAGCACCACCATCTCCCTTTCCTGGAGCGAGAGCAGCAGTGGCATGCAGCACTCACCAAGATGCTGGTGGCCCCGTTTGCCAGGGGCCCGTAGGTGAGGTAGGAATGGCCCGTGATCCACCCGATGTCGGCCGTGCACCAGTACACATCCTCAGCTTGGTAATCAAACACGTATTTAAAGGAGGTGGCTGTAAAGATCATGTACCCACCCACGGTGTGCAGCACACCCTGCGAGGAGAGGGCACAGGAACGTCAGCGTGAGCTCCCACCATCGCCCTCACCCTGCCAGGCCCAGCTGGGCACCACTGAGCTCCAACAGCAGCTGGGCAGGAATGACCAGCACAGCCCCTTTCTGAGACCTCTGTGGCTCCTCTTCCTGCTGGGGCCTCCCCACTCCCCCCTCACCATCTCCCCCAGCTGAGGGGTTCCTGTGCTCAGCCTGTCCTGTGCAGGGAGCTGGGAGCCCACCTTGGGTTTTCCAGTGGAGCCGCTCGTGTAGAGGATGAAGAGCTCGTCCTCGGCGTCGCACCACTCGGGCTCACACTCTGTGCTGACACCACTCATCAGCTCATGCCACCACGTGTCCATGGCTGGGTCCCAGGGGGTCTGAGGAAAGCACAAGATTGGAAACAGGCTTGTCCAAAAACAAGATGAGGAGCAGAGCCCAAACCTCGCCCCGTCACGGGCCATCGAGGGGGATGTTCACAGCACAGCCTGCTGCAAACCATGCACCAGAGCTGCAGCTCCCAATCCCAAAGCTCCTTTTCACAGCCCACAGCCACAAGGAAGAACTTTAAACACATCTGGCTGCAAGACCTGAGGCAGAATGTCCAGGCCCCAGGTAACGGTGATGAACTTCCCTGAACTGCTCTGGGCTGGTCCCACATTCAGCTCCTCCTGCCCTGTGGGGCTGCCCCGAGCTGCAGTCCCACAGCGAAGCAGCAAGCACAGCCACACGTCCCACAGCCACCTGTCCCACACACCTTGTGGGGAACCTGACGGCAGCACGGCTCAACACAAACAGCAGCATTGTGGGCTCACACTGCTTAGCCCTGCAGGCCCCAAAAAAAATCTGTTCTCTGGGTCTTTAGGTAATAACTACCCTGGTAAGAAGCGACTGCACCAATGCAGAGCCATCCAGCACTGCCTGGCTGATGATGCCAGAGCTGTGACAGAGCCACCAAGCCTGTGGCTGATGGGCAGAGGTCACCCTGAGGGTTGTTCTGGCTGCCCACCTCTCCAGGGTTCAGTTCAGGGCAAGACTTAACTTCTCCTGACCTTCTCACCTTTCCTCAGAGAAGCTTGGGGAAAGCTGGGCAGGGAACATGCCCCAGCCTCAGCTCACACCTCTGCTTCTCACATCTCTGTGAGGGCAGGCACCTGACCCAGAGCCCTGCACGTTTCCTCCTCACACAGCCACACTCAGCACAGCTCCCTCAGCCACATGGTGACTCTCTGCAGCCCTCAAGATGTTCATGAGCCATCTGGAGGCACCAGGACACAGCCCAGCACACAAGCTCCTGCACACGTGGTGCAGGGGACACCAGCTGTGTGACAGCTTGGCACAACTAAGCCCACTTGGAAAGCTTTCATGGACCCTCAGGGTTTTACCTGGCAAAGCAGTTTCCACAATTCTGTGCCACCAGCAGGCTCCCAGCAAGGCACCACATACACAAGCCCAAGGCTATCATCCAGCAGTTCTCCTGCATCCCTCCTTGAAGGATCCCTGGTTTAGCCTCCAGTGCCCCAGGGAGGAGGTCACACCCATGGCACTGTGTCTCTGCCTGCTCTGGAGATCCAGGTTTGCTGCCTGTGGCCAGGAAGCTGCAGGTGACCCCTGCCAGCCTCCCCACAGAGGGAAGGGCGCTGTGAGAGCAGCTTTTGAAAGGCAGAGAGGCAAACCCTGACCTGGATGCTGACTGTGCATCCCAGAGCCCTGCACTCCCCTGGCAGCACACTGTCCTGTGCCCAGGGGTCACGATGGAAGCACTGGTGGCACTGCACTCACCCCACGCCGTGGGCAGCTCTGCCAAGCTGGGTGGGGTCTGTCACTGCCATGCAGCTGCTGGCACCACGGTTAGGAGGGCACGTGTGGCTGGGCAGCCAGAGCAGTTAGGGGAGGTGGGGAGCTGCACGGGAAGCAGAGGGGAGGTGCCAAAAAGAGGAAGGCAGTGCTGTGTGTAAATACCTTGGCATGGAGTCTCTGTGAGCTTTCAGTCTTTTTTTCCTGTTAAAAATCCACAAAGAGGCTGTGAAATCTGGGAAGCAGAGGATCCACACTGGGCTTTGCAGGCAGGGAGCTGGAAGCCCACAGGCCCAGATGCTGGGAAATCACCCTGGTGGGCTGGAAATTACTCAAATCCAGGGCCAGGCCTCAGAGGTGCCCTCTGGGCAGAAACCTGCCCATTTCCATCACCTTCCCTGAGTACCAGCTGTCCCCAGGGCTGCTCCCTGCACATGGCTGGCTGAGAACAGAGGCACAGAGGCAGCACACAGCCCATGGACCATCCAACAGCTTCACACAAACCCACAGGACAGTAAAAATGCACCCAGGAGGGAAAGAATCCTTAAGGAAGTGTAAAAAATGAGTAAAAAGAGCCAAAGGGTAAGGATCACCCTCCAGCCTGCCCCCCAGGACATTCTGCACAAAAACCTCACCTCAGCTACTGGAACCAGCACAGAGATAGGCTGCCCTGCAATCACCCTGCCAGGGAAAGCTCACACAGGAAGGCTGGTCACTCCAGTTTTCCCATTCCTTTGCATCTACCCTGCCCTCACAAGAGAAGGGGCAGAGCAAGCCAAGCCAGGCTGTCAAACACAGAGCAACACCCCAACAAAATTAACACAGCTGAACGAGGGAAAATAACTTAAAGGTGGAGAATCTGCTGGACTTCTTGTTCCAGGGATGTGCACAGACCACTCCTCCTGAAAGCAGAGTCTAAAACTCAAATACTCCCCAAACACATCTCATTTCTGGCATAACTCAGTGCAAACAATCACCCAACACAGAGGGACAGAAGACAACGTGGCAAGATTTGGCACTGTGGGGTAGCTGACAGTAACCTGCCTTTGGAGCAGGTAAGGGCTGGGCACAGCAGGGCTGCTCAGCAGCCTCGGGAGCTCAGCAGGCAGCCACAGCTCCACGACATCTTCTCCTCCTTCCACCCCACCTCACCACATGCCTCTGGCCCACATCCTTCCATCTGCTTTCAGTTGCAAAGGAAAGGCCCAGGCTGAGAGCTGACAGAGTCCCTGTGCCAGCTGCACAGACCCTGCACTGCTCTCAGCGGAGGATTGCTGCCCTGAGCTCACGCCATGAGCACCAATCTCCTGGGTGTCCTCTCCTGCTGCCACTGTCCCAGCAACAGAGCAGCACAGCATTGGTCTTCGCACAGAAGGGGAGAGAGACAAAGGGTTAGGAAGGAAAAGCCTTGTACTCAGCAGAAGAAAATGGGTATCTTGTCCCTAGGGGCTTTGGAAGATGTACCCAGGGGTCCTGTGGGCTGGCAGCTTGTGAGGGTGTTAAAGGAAGCAGCAGGGAGAGGATCTTGGCAAGGAAAATGAATTTTCATTACTATTTTTCAGACCACTCACATGGTAATGTCACCAAGGAGGGGTGAGAACAGGAACAGGAGTCAGAACAGGAGCAATCAGGGAATCACTGCAGTGGTTTTGCACTGATCAATGTGCTGGTCTCAGGCCCATGGTAATAAAACCCCCCTTTCATCCCACCAGGAACACACCTGCACTTCCTGGCACAGCCTTTTCAGAGGAGGAGACTTGCTGCAGGTCCCATCCACTGCTATCTCTTCCCTGCCCAGGTGCTTCACCACGATGCACTTTTTCAAAGAGGATCCCCTGTAAAAGGCAGGAGCTGTCACACTGGGCTGCTGAGCCAGCCCTTCCTGGCATTCACAGGCAGGGGCCTGGAGCTCCTTTTGTTGAGCTGGACCATTTGCTGCCAGGCAAACTCCAGGTACACCATGAACTTCCAAGGACACCAGCCCCAGGGACAGCTCACAGAGCAGAACAGTCTGTGCACAGCTCACTGGAGATTTGGCAGGTGTGATTCCTGGGGAGAAAGTGCAGGTCCCACAAGTCTCTCTCCCAGGACACTGCTGTGGAGATTCCTTACAAATCCCAAATTTGCCTGCCTGTGACCAGGAATAAGCCCTCCCACCAGGAGATGTGAGTGGCTGCTCTAACCCCTAGAAAACTGACTGTCTCAGAGGGAGGAAAGCTTCCAAAGCATGATTATACATAAAGGAAAGGCATGGGTGTTTGTCCCCTCATGAGGGCAAAGACAGCCTACAAAACACTGACAGAATCTTATTTCCCTTCAACCCTTTCCAGGGTATCAACCCAGTTTCCACCAGTTAATTCCCAGCTTCAGGATCACTTCTGTCCTCCCAGGTACCTATTTTTTAGAGACACAAAGACTTATGTTTTCTTAAAGAGTTTGAATTTCTAATGTGCAGACTTATCTGCCCTGAATTTCCATGTTTGATCTAACACACAAACCCACATTCAGTCTCACACAAGCTACACAGATGCTGTGTCTGTAAGCTTGGCAAAGTCATTTCAGCAGGATTATTTCCCTTTCTGTAACATCTGATGACTGTTTGTGTCAGACCTGCTGCAGAGCCTGCCCACCTATGACAACTCCCATTTGTGCAGGAGAAGATCCTGGCAGCAGCGCCCTTTTCTACAAGGGAATCCAAACTTACTTGTCTATACATTTCCTGATGGCTTCGTCTGCAATCTGCTTCAAGTTGACCAGTTTGTCCCCTCGATAAAAGGCATCTGTAGAACAGGGAGGGAAACATCAGAGGGACCTCCCAACCAAGGCAGCCTGGGACAGCTGAAGCAACAAGCACTTTCAGGAGGGCAGAGCAGAGCTCGAGCACTGCAGTGGGGGGAAGCAGACACACAGCTGATGGGAAAGCTTTCCTAATGCACCCTTTTAGCCTAGAGAAACAGATGCCAAAAGACACGGTGGAATTCCTTCTCTGGGAGAGGTCCCAGTTTGACCTTACAAATCTCTTGGGAATACTCGCTGGAAAATGATCTAGTGCATCCAGAACACAGACTGCAGCTACTGGGTCCTTTTCATGCCATGGGAATTAATAAAAACACTGTTTCTTGCACTTTTGGAAAAAAACAACTGGGAAAATGCAGTGAGCTTACATTCAATTACTGCCACACTCTTGATCCTTTGCTTTACAAGGCTAGGAGCTGCTGCAGACATGTCCTTAAAACTGGGAAGGGTGGGAATTCTTATATTAGGCCTGCCTCATGATGCATCTTGCAAACATCTGGCTGATTTTGAGGAGGAACACGGATGAGAAGTGTTTGGAAACATGCTATTAGCAGCTGGTGACATGCAGCTTTACAGGACAAACTGTGGGGCTGCTTGGAGGTTTCACCACATGTTTGTAGTGGGAAGAACATTTGGGCACAGCTACAGCACTGCACCCGCTCTGGGAGGCCCAGCTGAGGCACTGTGCCTCTTCTAGGCTTTAAAATAAACCCCTCTCAGGCAGACAACAGGGAGAGTGGCTCAGGTGTGTGTTTTACCTGCCGTGATGAGAAGAGAACAACCGCAGTCAAGGATCCGCTCACAAAGGGAGTCTGCAGAGAAACCTGCAAACTGCCAGAGAGCACACAGCACAGTCAGCAAGGACACACAGAAACCCAGCCCCAAACCCCACAGCTGCTGTGCCCCTCACCCACGGCAAATCATTCACCACCAGGCATGATGGAGAGAGCTAAAGGAGCTCATTGCACAGTTAATGCAGGGAAACAGCAGCATCTCTAACTGAGCTTCCATCCATCTCATGGGCAGCACTCATCTTTCCAGCTCCTCTCCCAAAACCAAGAGCTGCTCCCCTAAGAGCTCAGCACCAAGAGCAGCACCAAGAGCTTGTTCCTACCACAACAGAGTGCAGAGCTCCAATCCTGGCACAGGCAAGCATGGCTACAACCAGCTCCAGGATCATTGGCAGGTAGATGGAAACCCGGTCTCCTTTTTTCACCCCTAGGGAGGGAAAGTGAACGTGGCATTTGTCAAAATGAACACATTACATGACAAAAGAACAGGATATAGATCAATTATTTTAATTCCACATTTATATGCACACAATAAAGCTCCATCTGGAGTTAGAGCTGAAGAAGCCTTGGGTTTTGCCCTTCAAACACTATGGCTCTTGAGAGATGATGGCAATGAACATTCCATGTTCTCATCTGCCTCTCTGAATGAAGCAAGAAAGTAATCAGTGCCCACTGCTTGCTGGAAAACCCCAGAGCATGAAGTTTTGAGCACTGATCTCTTCCTTGTACAGCTAACACGAGCAGCACTGATCAGTTTTCACAGACAGAGCCAGGGATGAATCTGTGCGTTGCAGAACAAATTGATGAGAATTACTCAACAGACTGGCAACCACACAAGCAGTGTCTACAAACCCTTGGCCAAATGTCAAATGCCTCCCCAGGATCCAGTGCTGCTGTTGCCCCAGCTGTGTACCTTGGCTGCGGAGGACGTTGGCAAACTGGCAGACTTTGTGCAGCAGCTCACGGTAGGTAATTTTCGTGGAATCCCCAGGTTCGTTCCCTTCCCTAGAAAAGCAAGATAATCTTTGTTACTGTGCAGCAGTACAAGGTAAGAGTGACACTGAAAACTTCTCTGGCCAACAAATACGTCCTCACCTGCCCTTCTGAGCACAGAGTAACCAAACTCCAGAAATCCAATTCTGGACTAAAGTTCTCCAACAGTAGGAAAATTTAGTCCAAAGTGCCCAGCCCTGTGCAGATCACTACTGAAAGCAACTGAATGTGTGAAATGGAAATACTGGCACTTTCAGAGAGGCAAGAAGAATCCAACAGAACCAAAGCTAAGAGTTCACAGGCTCAGGAGCACTCTGGGATTTATGGCATAGCTCCCTCACTCCTGGGTGCTCACGCCTGCAGATATCTCCACACGGAACATGAACCAACGTGCAGCAACACCAAATACCTGACATCTGAAGGGCTGCCATGGGATGCCAAGGCCTGTCTTGTTTTCCAAGGTCATATATAAATACACCCATGTATGTTTGTTCAGTGCCATGCCTGCCCTGCCTTATTCATGCAGTGCTCCTCTCCGGGCTCCTGCAGCCCAGGCTCTGATGAGAAGGAGAGCCAAGGGACAGGAATGTCACATCCCCAGGAAAATGGCTTGCTACTGAAGTAAAACCCAGCTAATTTTAATGTGACTCAACACCATGCAAATGAGGTGGCACTCCCAAAGTATCAGGAGATTCACAAAGAATTTGACACGACTTCACAGTGGAGAAGCAGCATTCTCCTACACTCTGGAAGGACAGAGACACTTTTCCAGGTCTCTCTGAGGCAGCCAGCACAGAAACCCCAGTGATCTATAGATGAATAGGGGTATCACATCACTCTCAGCTGCCAGTGCTTCTGGAAAAGTGTCCCCTTAGTGTGAGCAGCCAAATGAAAAGCACCACTGGAGCTGGGGAGAGGCCAGGAAGCAGCTCCACGCCGTGTGCTCCCTCAGGATTGCAGCCAGGCTCTGCCTAGCTCTGAAACACAAACTGCACTCCTTCAACATGTCAAACACAGCACTCCAAAACTAAGTACGGAATTCTAGCAAAAAACATCTACTTTCCCAGCAACACAAACAGCAGGAAGGCTTCTGGGATGCAGAAATTCATAAAGCAACACCCCAATTTCCCGAGTAGTTCTGTAAATCATGCCATTCTGGGCCAGCACAACAGTGACCATATGCTCCAATGGCAGACCTGGTCCTGGTGGAGAAACCACAAGAGCAGGGAGAGCCTCACTGATACAATCTCTGCTCCTGCCCCGTTAGAACAGGGGTTCTAAAGCTGGTGGATACACCTGGATCATCATTCACAGATCTGCTGCTTACACACCTGCCTTATTCCTCTTGATACCCAGCTACACTCCTGACTTCCACAGTGCTCTGCAGCAACTGGGACCATGGATACCTGCACTGACAGGACAGGGAATCTTCCCACCACTGGCTGCTGGAAGGGAGATTCCCTGCTTGAACTTTTATGCAATTTGGCCCCTCTTTAGAGCAAAGGGGAGAGACACAAGAATACAAAGCTAAAGCCAAGTGTGGGAATGAGAACCAGTGCCCAAGGCAAGCGGCTCAGCCTTGACATCCCAGCACTTTCCTCTCCTTTTCCCATCACAGCCAGAAGCATCACTCTGAGCTAAATGATATGCGAAACCACTAGCCAAGGTCCCTTACAGCAGGATTCTCAGCTAGGAAAGGGAAACCAGGAAATCTGTTTCCTTTTTCATTCTGTTACTCGAGGTCAAAGATGCAAGAGCTGATTCCAGTGCTGGGCTGGGCAGCTGTAACCGATCTGGCTCACAGGAGCAACATCTGCTTCTGCTGTGTCTGGCTGCACACTGAGTGTCTTCCCTCGCCATCCAGGTGTTCCTTTGTGCATCAAGGCTGTGCTGTGCAAACCTGCTTGTGTTCAGACGTTCAGGATCACCGTGTGTGCAGCTCTCCCCTTGGCCACGAACCTTCTGTGGAACAGTTCTTCAAAGACAATTATAATGCTTCCAAATGCAAGCTGAAGCATCCCAGCCCACTGATCCCTCTCCTGGAGGTCACTGGGGTCTGCTGGGCACCACAGGCAGGCCCTGTGCAAGCCAGCCCCCAGCTCAACAAACAGGGAGGGAGGAAGGATGTCCCTTTGTCCGTGCTCCAGCCCAGCAGAGGATCTTAATTACAGCCTCAACTAAGAGAGGAGCACATGAGGAGGAAAGACCAGCACAGGCTGCCCAGGGCCCTCTGTGCTATTTGGGGGCTGAGCAGCCAAGGGAAGAGGCAGCCAGGTCACCCAAGCTGTGGGCTCTCAGTGTCCATGAGGGACACAAACCTGCCCTGAGCCACCTGGCACTGCTCGGACATTCCTGCTCGCCCTGCACGAGAGGCACATCTCAAATACACCAGGTCCTTCTCCTTGGCAGGATTTTGGAGGGACACTGAGTGAGGCCAAGGAATGTACCCAGGCTAGTCCTGAAGGCCAGAATTAAGGCCTCTTGCATAAGGCATTGCAGGAAAAGCACAGAGCAGAGTCAAGGAGAAGTTAAAACCATTGTGAGGATTTTCAGGGGGCTTTCAAAGTCCTTCCCATCTGTTTGCGTGACTGCAAAACGGCTCCCCTGCCACCAGCAGGGCAAACCTCAGGCTTCAGGTTTTAAGAAGACCTTTTGTTCAACGGGAAACAAATAATTTCCTTGTTTCTACAGGACAAGATGCCTCCTTTCAATGCATCTCCAGCCAAGGCCTCAAGCAGTCTCCCAAGGGCAGGCAATTGCTTTATGTCTCCCTGCCTCTGAAAATAGTCTGGAGTGCCCACAGCTGTACTCAGCGGGCTACAGCAGCACTCAGACTGCTCGGGCCTCTGCTCTGGCACAAAAGCCCAGTGAATGATGGATTTTAGACAGGGCATTTAAAGGAATGCCCACTTGCACGCTATTGAGTGGTCTCTGCGTCAAAACCGAGCCTGTAAACTCGTGGCATCCAAGTTCTGCCAGCAGCATCTTCCCAAGGGTGCCCATCTGACACAAGGTAGAGCTGTCCTGCATGAGCATCTCACATGGGCTCCCTTGTCCAAATTCAAGTGAAAAAGAAATAAACTGCAAAAATAAACCTCACTCTTCTGAAAACAGCACCGCAGAACTCACCTCCGTGACTCAAACCCCACCAAATCCAATACTCCCCAAATATATACATTTTAACATCTATTGGTGAAAATAGTGGGTAGCAACACTGCTGTGATTGTTCATATGCAATCTGTGCTCTAACAGCAAGGCTTCTTCCCAAAGGAAAATCCAATTTGCAGCTCCCCAAACATCCCATTACATAATTAGAAAAAATACACGGTGAAGCACAGCGAGTCTGACAGTTTTTTTCCTCTTCAAACCAAGTCCTACATTTAGCAACAGTAATCCAAAATTTTACAGTTTCATCTGGCTCATGGTAGGAATGTACTTGAGGTTTTTAGCAGTTGAGAAGCCTGTGTTTTATATACTGGATGTTGTGTGAATGCTAAACTGAAGACAGGCAATATGGAATACATACAGAAGAAATTGTTCCCTGTGAGGGTGCTGAGGCCCTGGCACAGGGTGCCCAGAGCGGCTGGGGCTGCCCCTGGATCCCTGGCAGTGCCCAAGGCCAGGCTGGACAGGGCTTGGAGCAGCCTGGGACAGTGGGAGGTGTCCCTGCCATGGCAGGGAGTAGAACTAGATGACCTCTAAGGTCCCTTCCAACCCAACCCATTCTGGTTGTAAGATCTCCACTGAACCACCACTGACTCAGTAAACGCAAGTCCTTCTGCTAAACACACAGATGCACAACTGGAGGACCTCTGAGGCAGGTCTTCCGGATATTGTGATTTATTGAAGAAGTCAGGTTTCCTGCAAAGAGGAGAGGTTTGTATCTGCCTGCAGGCAGTCCTTGCCAGGGCCAGCCACCCCAAGGGCATCAGGGACCACCATGAGGATGGCAGTGCCCAGCCCTGCTCAACACAGATCCCTGTCAACACATGAAAGGCAGCCCAGGCTCTGCAGAGCTCTCGCCCTCCAGCAGTTAAAACAAGGGGGTCCCCACCCCAGAGCAGCTGTGACACTCACAGAGCTCAGGCACAGACCCTGCCAGCACCCGAGCAAGGAACAACTGCATGGAGAGGTCACACGGGCAGGAGAGGAAGGAAACACCAGGTGAGAAAGCTGAACAGTTGTCACCTCTGTGGCACTACCACTCTTACATGGGGCTCACAGACTGCCTGCTCAGCTGGGAGTTTGACCTTGGAGGTGCAGAGCCACAGAGCTGTTTCACCTGATGCCCAGGCAGTAAATCAAGGTTAAGTTTCCCTGCTAGAGACACCATGCAGGTGAGTGAGTGATTTACTGCTGCACGTACACAGTGCGGCAGGGAAGGTGGTTTGTAGGAGCAGAGCCCCGTGAGCTCAAGCACTCACCCTGTGAGCAGTCAGGGATTCAGAGCAGCAGTGTGGGACTCTGATGTTCTCCTGGGTATTTGCACCAAAGCAGGTTAAGAAGTTACTGTGCTCTGCCAAGCACAAGCTGACTACAGGGCTCTCCAAAGCATGGTCTGCTTCACCCCCTCATCACCTAACCAAGTGAGCAAAGCCCGTCTGCTCTAGGGTGACCAACACAAGGGAGGGACAGGAACTCAGTGGCCATGGGGACACACACTTCCCAGAGCACCCAAAGAGACCAAGCAAAGCTGACCTGAAAATGAATCAGCAACACTCTTTGGTTGTTCTCTTTCACCACATTTCCAAAGAAAAGTTACTTGCATCACTCATTTGAGTAACAGATGACTACGACACCCTAGGCAAAGCTGCCCCGGCATTGGCACAGAGCACCAGGAAGCGTGGGTTGCATCACCGGCAATTACAGTTTTCAAAGGCATTGAGGATGATAATTGTGGTTTACAAGGCCTACAACACCACTGAGAAGGTAATGTATAGGAGAAGAGGAGGAAATGAAGCCAAGCAAGTAAGTGTTAGAAGTTTTCAAGATCTGCCAGACCATCTGCAGATCTGCATAATCAGAAACAGAAAATCACAGACCAAACCAAGCTAAAGACAAAGACAAAACCTTTCTGATCCCTGGAAATGAGGACCAAAGGGGCTTCAGGTTTCCCCTCTAAGCTCTTGTGAACACATCCTTCACGCCCTTTTTGCAAATGTCAATGGCTTTAAACTGAAATAGAATAGGCTTAGATTGGATATTAGGAAGAAATTCTTCTCTGTGATGGTGGGCAGGCCCTGGCACAGGGTGCCCAGAGAAACTGCGACTGCCCCTGGATCCCTGGGAGTGTCCAAAGCCAGGCTGGACAGGGCTTGGAGCAGCCTGGGACAGTGGAAGGTGTCCCTGCCCAGGGAAGGGGATGGAACGAGATGAGATTTAATGTCCCTTCCAACCCAAACCATTCTGGGACTGAGTAAAAGCAGTAACCCAAAGCTACCAAGCACAATCGGGGGGCACCCAAAAGGTAAATTTTCAGAGCACAGCAAACCATCTCAAATTTTCAGAGCACAGCAAACCATCTCAAAGCTACCAGGTCTCATTTCTGACTGGCAGAGAGATATGATGGCAGCCCACGGAGCAATTTTTCTTAATGCAGGACAAAGGCTCTGCATTTCACCTACTGGAAAGCACCCTGAAGAAAACAATGATTCCCAGTTTGGAAAAGGTGTTGTAAGAGGGAAGGAAGCCTTTACCAGATGATGTCATGTTACAGGAACAATTTGCACAGTGAGGAACCACAGAGACTCAATGATCTCAAAGGTCTTTTCTAACCTAGTTAATTCTATGATTCTGTGACTCCAGCAGAGCAGAGATGAGGAGTGTGGAAATGTCTGCCCTAGAACATCTCTGTTGCCATCTAAACTAAAGCACGGTCAGAGCCCAAAATCCCTCTTTAAACACAGAACCAAATGCAGCATGAGAGATCTCCAGCTCCTCCTTCATCAGAGCAGGGTACAAGGTAAAGGAAGGAATTTTCCTGCTGTGGTGACAGCTCTTCACGTGCAAGGTCACCAGGGGTGGCCAGGAGGGCTCATGGCTCCCTGATCTGTTCCACATCCAGAATTAGAGCAGCCAAAATGCCAGGCAGAGCTGGGCCAGGCGGGCTCCTGCCATGTGGGGAATGTGCTCACGTGTGAGCTGCATGGGCAGCGAGAGTCCCAGGCGTGCTCTGCCACCGTGGTGTCAGCTGCTCACACACCTCCTGCCACGACCTAACCTCTGCTGCTCCTAGGACAGCCCCAAAAACTGCTGCCTGAAAAGGGTCTGCACGGACATATCTTGGTCTCTCAGGAATAACAGCAGCCAAAATTGAAACAAAAAACAGGATTTCTCCCTATGCTGCAGACTTGCTTATGCCATTTGAGAGAAGAATGGTACTCAAGTAAAGACAGCCTTTTAAATCTGTTTTTAAGGAAGTTGATTACATTGAAATATGAAGTTTGGGGAGAGCAGCTGTGCAAGATAATCAGAAAAAGACACCTTTTCATCAGAAAAAATGGTATTTGCATGGATTGTTCAATATGGAAATGCTCCAAACTGCACAAACAGCTGGATCTGCAGCAGGTCTGCAAAGAACCTCCATGAGAACATTTCATCATAACGGGCAGACTGCCCAGCCCTGCCCATGCTTAACATCACCATCTCCCACCACAGTGATGTAAAATTCCCCAAGGAGTTCTGGGAAGCCTGAGGCTTCTGGAGCAGCAGATTTACCAGAAAGCTCAACCCCACCATCACCACGCTTAAATCCCCTTGCATCACAACAGGGATCAAGAAAGAAGAAGTTGCGTAATGACAGAGCTCAGCTTGGGAGGGACTGGTGAAAAGGTTTTCCCAGTGTGTTCAGAAATATTTGGCAGCACTGAGAGAACATTGTTGAGAAAACCTGGGAACAGAACGGCCAGGGAAAAGAAGAATCTTATCAGTTTAATACCATCACTTCCTAAATCCACACAGCTGACTCTGACAACTGCATTAAAACCATCCATCAGTTGTCCCCTCCAGTATCCCCCATGCACTTAGGCAAAGCCCAACAAAGCTCTGCTCTCAAACCATCCCAGCTTAAAGCTGATCATGTATCTAGCATGAACGGGCTCTTATTGCTGTTAAGAAACCCACCCCTGCTGTGTCCAAGCAGGGCGCAGTGTTCTGTGTCCCGCCCAACTGACTCCAACACAGGCACTATGTATTTCACTGAGCAGCCAAAATGGAGCTGATTTCTACAGGGACACTGGGTCACCATTTGCTCTCTGATCAAGGAATCCATCCTCTACTCACCTTTAAAAAGAGCTATATGGACACACAGCCTACAAAGCAAACACCCAACACCCTGCACAGTTGTTACTGTCCCATAGGAAAACTACATCCATCTTTCTGGCTTTCCTTCTTATTAAATACATTCCCAGCTACTCTTTGTATCTGCAGCCTTTCAGAAGCTGAACAAATACCAGAGGCATCTAAAGAAATAATATTTATGTTGTGCAGCCCAACCAGTGCTCACTCTGCCATACCCTGAGCGATCCTACACCACAGAGCCCAGCTGGAGCTGGACACTGCTCCAAAACCACTCTATTTATCAACCTGCCAAAACTCCCTCCAGTTATGCCACTCACACCAGCCTATGCCCTAAAATCTACTTCAATCCCCTTTCTTTAGGCAGTGGGATGCTCAGACATCTCTAAAGGAATCAACACCTCCCACTGTGCTGGTTCATCAGACAACACGGGCAAGGGAACTCAGTGCCATGGGATTTGTACACCCTGTGCTCGCACCTGAGAGCCAGAACACGCCAGGGAAACAGTTCTGGGGAAGACACAATCAACAGCAGCCAGGAAATCCTTCTTCAAGAGAAATGTACTCTCACCCTGGCACAAGATAACAACTTAACTTTGTTAATGACTTAACTTTGACAAGATAAGTCATTTTAGGAGCCATAGAGACCGCATGTAAATACCCCGGGGACGCTGTCAGCAGCCACTCGGTGCTGACGGGCTCAGCAAGGAGAATTTGCTCACTGTGGCTTCACGATTTTCCTACTTGCTGATACTGAGTAACCACCCAGTCAAGAGGAAAGGCATTAACTCTAACTCTTACTTTCTGAAGTACTTTAAAACACCAGAGAACAACCAGTGGAGAAAAACAACAGCTTTTAGCATATCAGGTTTAGGCGAGAGGTTTTTTAAAGCATATTTTAATTACTTTTAAAAAACAAAATAATCATACAGCTTTGCAACAGAGGTCACGTGCAAGACTCACCCAGAGCCTCATGGAGTTTGGCTGACCTTAGTCAGCACTTGTAACCCCACCAGCCAAACCCACTGGATGCTATAGAAGAATATGCGAGTTTGACACGAGAGGAAACATTTTAGATGTTTACCATCAGTGAGGTTTCAAAGGAGCATGGACTATTTTTACCAGTCCAGTGGGAGTAGGGCTTATATTCAGTATAAAACAGCTGATTGCTTGTTTAAACAATTTACAGTTGGGCTGTTCAACAGACCCTGGATGAAGCTTCTGTAAGTAAAATAATCAACAAGCCATCTGCAGCTGGGAAATGCCCCATTTTGGGAAAAAGCTGCATCCCTGGCGGGAACATTCTGCCATATTTTCAAGATAGAAACACAGAAAGCCAATTTCAATGGCGGCTCAAACAATACCCATAAAGGGCATGGTAGGAAATTAGGCTTTTAATCAGATTTTTGGTGGACATTTCAATTTCACGCATCATAAACCTCCAGAGGTAAAGCCCAGGTGTCACCTGCTGGAATGTCGTTAGGGAACATCTCTTAGAAAATGGTCAGTAGCAACAGGAATGGAAAACATGCTTCACTATCACTGAATGAATCCTAAAATGAATGGTCTGGGTTGGAGGAGACCTTAAAGACAATCTGGTTCCGTGGGCACGGACACCTTCCACCAGACCTGGTTGCTACAAGCTCTGTCCAGCCTGGCCTTGGCCACTCCCAGGGATGGGACAGCCACAGCTCCTCTGGGCACTGTCAGGTAGCCAGGTGTGACAAAGCAAACAGGAAAACCCCCAACTTCCTTGATGGATTCCCCTGAAGAAGGGAAGTGACATCTATGAAAATGAATTAATGGCAAACCGCCAGGGCTCACAATCTCCTACCACACCTCATTTCAACATTTCCAAGTGAAGTGCAGAAATGCAAACAGAGAACTGAAACCCTGCTCCAAAAGGGGGGAGGGAGAGCTCTTGTAAAACTGGTGGCTATCAACACTTCAGCCCAGGAGCTCTGGGCACAAAGAGTCCACCAGGCACAGCAAGGGCAGCAACGCACCAGAAAAATGCCACGCTTCCAGTGAGCACCCACTCACACCTCTCTTGCAAAGCCCGAGCATTTTGTCCCCTCCTTGGAGCAAGTCTCACCCACATGTCCTTGTCCACTGCTGCTCCATTCACACCAGGCTGCCAAAGGAGAACACACAAGCCATTCACACTGCTAAAATAATCAGGTTTTCTAGTCCAATGAGCAAACTGAACGCTCTGATCTTCCATGTCCTGAATACATACACGAGTTCACCACCCTCTCTGTCCATGAACTCCATTTATCCACCACAAGTTTCAAATCTCCAGCCAATATCTACAACATGCCACTGCTGCACAACCACGCTGCCCCTCCCTAAAGCTATCAGGTATTCTTAAAACATATCCAGTTGCCTGTAATAGCTGCCAGCAGAACAAGACAAAAGTTTCATAGACATAAGAAAATCCATTGTCTGTGCACACCCACCCTCATACTGCCCCAGGTAGTTATTGTAACAACCACGCCCCAGAACCATGCAGAAAGGCAGCATTGCACTGGGTATAAACCAACATTTTGGGCAGGGGTGTAAGCAGAAATTCATGAAAAGTTATTAAATCCCTCGTGCTGAATCTAGAGCTGTCAGAGCAATGAGGAGGGTGAGGAAAAAGTACTAAATAAGAACATAAAAGCTATCACTGGTGTCATTTACACAGCAGCATTGCACTTGTGTTCACAGCAGCTCAGCCAAGAGCCTCTTAGACTAAACCAAAGTCCTGTGTTGGATCAGAACCGTGGCTGGTGTTTGGTCTCCAGGAGCAACAGCAGCAGGAGATGCTGTTTCTGGCGCATGTGAGCCTGGCCAGCATCAGCAATTCTGTTTCAACATTGCTCTTGGCAGTCCTGCTGCTGACCCTGAAGAGTGTCCACTGAAAGTGAGGAAACAAAGGACAAGGTTAAATCAGCTCAATAAAAATACTGTTCTTTCAGGCACACTTGAATTACGTTTTTGAGCAACTTTTTGTGGGAAACCTCCCGAAGGTGGTCTGAAAAGAGCCACCTCCACACGCTCAGTGCCACTCCTTGTGCTCCGGCAGCTCTGCCAGCAGCTCCACCACCCCTCCCAGTGAGCCTGTTCCACTGCACCCCTAGGAATACAAATCAGATTTACTGCTTCCCAGGACCCTCTCCATTGCCCTCTCTGGGCAAATGGGGACTGGCAACCTCCCAGCCCTTGGCACCGCAGCCTTTTGCAAATACCCTGGCCAGCAGCTCTGCAATTCCACATTGAAGGTCCTGCCCCTATCTGGGGCACATGCCATCGAATCCTGGGCACTTACAGACATCCCACTTGTTTATCTGGTCCAATACTTCCTGGATGTTCCTGCGTATTTATATGGACGGATGCTGTATCCCTGCCAGGAGCAGCTACCAAAGGTTTCTGAGCAAAAGGCTGGAAACAAACAGATCCAACAAAACTCAGATGAAAGCTGCTCCCCTGATTCAAGGCAGCTGAGCTGCTCTCCAGGCAGGAGAAGTTAAACAGCTCCTGCCCTCACTGCTCTGCCATGGAGCAACCACCCAAGTGCTACCTGAGTGCCTTCTCTCTTAACAGATTTGACTTAACAGAGAATAAAAATCTCCCTCTGTCTCCAGGAGCAGGATTATGTGTTACTTGAGCTCAGTAAAAACTACTTCCAGAGAAAATCTTCAATATGTGGAATGCCCTCCTATAGAGGGACACAAGTCCAGGGGTGCTTCTGAATGGGCAAACCCACAGGAGACCACAGGCAGCAGGTAACCAAGTGGTCACCAACCTTTAACAGCTGTCCCTTGCCTTCCTTGCACTGCAGAGAATAGCACGAGGCTGAGAGCACTTGCCAGCTCCCTGCTCCTGCCCTGCCTGGCATCCTGGGATGGAACAGGCTCTGCAGAGCAAGAACAGGGCCTGAGATCTCCAAAACATCAAACTAATCACCCTTCCCAGCATCTCCCTGCAAACCAGCAAGTGTAGCTGACAGGGATGAGTCAAGTTCTGCTTTCAAGTCAGTCCTTGGAATGGAAAAACAACTTCCAGTGACTCTGAGCATGCCAAGAACCTGAGTACCACAGTGCTCAATCTGCTGACTCACAGCATCCAGGAAAGCACACCCCACACATGCCTGAAGGAGGTAGTTTGCTGTTCTCAGATATTTATTTCATCCCTGTGGCACAAGTGCTCACCTGGGAACTACCTCGGAGATTTCACTAGTAATGAGCAGGATGGAGGGTGCAGTAAATGAGTACAACAGAAACACTTGGCACAGAGGCACCTCAAGGTATCACAAGAGAAAATGGATCTCAGCATACACACACAGAGCCCTTGGTAACAAGTTTTAGACCGTGATCCCTGTGTTTCTCAGGCCAAACTGACAACCCCAGACTCTTAAACAGGCTCCATGCTGCCCTGGAGCAGCATCATCTCTGTAACTCCTCTGCAACCTAGAGCAGGGAATTCAGAGCAGTTACATGAAATCAGTTATTCAAACCCATCATGACCTTGCCCCAAACAGCCAACAGCCAAAGTCAGACACTCCATCCACCTGTGGAGAAAAGTCAGGGAGCTACACCTGAGGAGAAGCTGTGAGTCCCTCCTGTCCCAGCCTGTATGAGTGTCCAAACACAGTGGCTGCTTGCAGTACCACGCAGCACTAACCCCACTGCTTGGTCACTGCCCAAAACTGGGAGAGGAAAATTTCAAAGAAGCCAGGAAAGCACATGACTTGGACATGCCTGAGCTACTACACTACTCCCCATACTCCCTGCTTTAATACCATGTTTCTGTTGATGCTCCCCCCACCCCCACAGCTCACTCATCCCACTATGCAGGGATATTCTCCTTTGCAGGGATGAGAAATGCTGTCTGAAGCTCCCAGTTTTGTCACCCTCTCCCACACTGGCAGATTTCACAAAGCCCACCAGAAAAGAGCTACACTTTCTAGTTGTAGATGGAATCTACAACTATCACTGTGCTTGAGGCAAGTACAAGATTTACAGCTTCATAAAATACTAACACATTCAATGTAATTTATTCTGTATTTTAGGTGCACATAAAGTACCTAATTTCCAGAAGCAGAGCATTGTACTGTTCAGCAGTGCTTCCAAAATAATTAATATCTGCCCAAACCAGCAATCTATCCCTCTGCACACACAACAGGGAGACGACACAGATTGCTGGGGAGGCAACACAGAAAGGGCTGAGGGGGCCACCCCTTTTCCCATGGAGAGCTCTCATCAGGAAAGGAGCTGTGCAGAGCCTGGGCAGTGCTGTGGGCATGAACCAAACCACGCACACACCTGCAAGGTGGATCAGTAAAAGCAACCTTCCCAGTTGTGAATTGTGTTCTTTAAACAAATGTGATTTAGGGATGTGCTCTCATCACCAGAGGAGCACTGAAGAAGGCTGCATCACTGGAAGGATAAGAAGTCATGCAGGAGGCTATCAAGGAATTGAATGGTCAGTTTGACACAGGATGCTCCTAAATCCTGAAGCCAGTGGGAGCAGCAGAGCCAACTGCATCATGTAGAAGCTGGCTCCAATGAAGCACTTGGAAAGGCTGGATGTTAACAGCCAGCATCCTCTGCCACAGCATCAGTGCATATGACAGATGTGTGAGGCTGATTTGTATCTATTTATTTATTTTAAACATGCTCTTATAGTTCAGTTTTTTCTTATGGAAGGTTTTATTGGAAGAAACCTCAAGGCTACAAGGCCCTAAATCCATGAACACATTTTAAAGTCAAATCATATAACAAAACCCAAACCAAGCAAACCACAACTTCTAATTTTATATTTGCATGTCCTGTTTGTTCTAGGCCCAGAAGAGGAACCATAGGCACTTATTATTTGTTAAACAAAGTTCCAACAAGCTCTGGCAGCCTTTACTATCTTTATTGTTGCTTTCTAGATGTGTAATGCCATATGCCAATACAAAAAAGCAGAAGATGAATACACTCTCCCAGAGATAGCAGAAGCCAGAAGCACCCAGCTAAACCCCATCTCCTTGGCTGGAAGACTCTAAAAACAAAGCTCTACCTCCTGTCCCTGCTCCCACCAGGCACTACCAGCACTGGGGTAACTGGTTTGAGAAACAGAGGCACAGGTTACACACAGAACAGGCCTCATCCAAACACTTTCACACCCATGGTCTAATTAGAGAATTTTGCAATAGGTGGTGTGGTTTTTTTTCACGCCCACATCGTTATATTTTTACCTCCACAGGCTGCCCAGGCTGAAGTTTGTATGAGATTGGTAACAGACACTTCAGCACAGAACTAAGGGCTGTCCAAGTGACTTAGGCATGTCTACAGCAGGATGAAGAAATACTGTGCTCCTGCCCTAATTAACCACCCCTCACAAAGGCCTCAGCACTGCTGCAAGTCCCCTTAATGCCCCAGTAGCTGGTCTGGTTCGTTTCCCGTGCAAGGCCCAAGAGAGTCACCACAGGTACCCACCTGCACAGCAACCACTCTTACTGACCTCAGCATTTACACATCTTCATAAAGAGATCTGACTTTTGAGAGCAGCACTTTATCAGAAGCATTTCCTGGAGCTTCTGTTCCTTTTTTTAAGGCCACATCAGCAATACCAAGCAGAGAAAGAGGAATCAGAAGCAGTGAAACCAGAAATATTTGTAACGTTCACAAGCAGCCGAGATATCCTAGCGAAGGAGGCAAGAGGGAAAAATCCATATTTGCCACCAACTCAGGATTGCCATTTTGAACTACACAGTCCCAACAGCAGAGTGAGGACAGCACCATGACAGCAAACGTCACCTATGTACAAGTTCTGCAGCATTAGGCAATCCCATGTACTACACTTTGTGCTGAAAATGCAATTCCATGTGGCTTGGGATTAGACCCTCTGAGTGGAGCCAATTTGGGCAGTCCTGGACTGCTGGTGGTGCAGGAACCTTTAGTGCAGCTTGGCCCTAACAAACCCAGCCGAGCTGCTCGCTCCTGCCCATCCATGCAAGGCTGGAGACAGCCACAGCCAGCAGCTCTGAGTTCTGTAAGGACACGTCACTTCTCAGAGACACTCAGCAATGCCTCCAAATACTATTCAACTTCTCCCTAATTTCCTCCTCTCTGAAAGCAAAGACCATGGTCCTGTATCTTTTCAGAGCTCTCAGAGCTGGGCACTCAACCAAACCTTGGTATAATTTCAGCACCTTTCCCATCTAGCAGGCTACAGACTTTTTTAGACACAATTTAGTGGCTTGGGTGTTTAAAAATAAAAAAAAGTCATTCTTCACCATTCAGAGGCTTTAAATTTTTTTTGGCCCTTTCATACAGTGTGACAAGTCTCAAGTGTTTTAGGGAGCCAGGCTTATTCCAGAGTGTTAAATATAAAATGTGAGAGGACAAGATGAGAGCAATTAATTATTGTTTTGAATAAAAACACATGCCCAGAGAGGAGTAATTTTATGAATTGGAACCCTCAGCCCTGCTTTCCCAAGTCCTCAGTGCCACAGGTTTGTCACAGCGTGCCTCTTCCATCACTCTCACCAGCACTCCCAGCTCACAGCTCCACACTACAGTGCCTGGTCACCTGTGACAGAGCCACACCAGGAAAGTTTGTCCCAAAACAGTCAGGGGAAACTCCCTGCTAAGGAGGAAGAGAGATTTTATTTTTTAGCACTGTGAACACCATGACTGACAGCCACCCACCACTTTCATATCCACCCCAAGCTTTTCTCAGCATCACAAATACCCTCACAAAGGCTGCCAGAATAACCAACAAGAAAAATGTTCACCAAGCCCAAATCAAACCTGTGGGCATCTGCCTCACTGTCACACAAAGATTTATGTGCACAAAGAGCCCAGTCTCTCAAGAAACCCCAGCACAGGGCCAGCACTGGCTGCCAAATGGCTTTGTTTGCTGGCACACCTTTACCTGTGCGAGCTTACAAAGGAGTTTTCATTCAGAAGCTGCACTCACTTTACATCAGAGTGAGCTAGCAAATCTATTTAACTAGGAGGGAAGTAAACACTTTCCAGCATTTCACCTGTGCCTTATCAATATGATTATCTACTGGGCAGTGTGTGTACTTCTTTCACTGAAGCAGAAGGATACAAACTCTAGAAACTCTGTGAAGCCAGTTTTACAGCCAAGCCAGAGCCACCCTGGTATAACCATGTTCCTTTCAGCAGTGGGGTGGCTCCCCAGCCAACCTTACAGCAGGCGACTCAGGGGACCTTCGGCTGCACAATAAATCACTTAAGGCACCTGATATTTTTATTGCAGTAAGATTTCCCCATCTGCTCTGCTCAAGGGACTCCCCATATCCCAATGAGTTATTGCATGCCTACTATGAGTACATTTAATTGTGTTTCTGCCCTGCCACACACAGTCATAGCCAGGTTACATGAATACAAGCTCAAGGGAAACAGCAAAATGCACCAGAGAGCCAGGCACAGCTCTGTCAGAGGACACAGCTGCGCTGCCAGCTGAGCTCTTTCAGCAGAAGTGCATTACTTCTGGAGCTTGGACATCACAAGTGAAACCTACTATGCATCAATAGGAAAATTAAGTTTTACATGGATTTTAACACTAATAACTACTATGGCAAAGAAACAGAAACATCAGACAGGGCTGGGAGTAACTCTTCTTCTCAAAGGTAGAGAAGCCGTTCTTTCTCAAAGCACCTCACACATAAGTGCAAGAAATCCACATATAAACTCAGGTATATTAGGAGAACCTTTCTGCCACAGGAGTTGAAACTCGCCAGACCCACAGAACATAAACACAGGAGATAATAGAGTTAATTAGCTTTTAGCTGTTGGATGTTGGCTGTTCCTCACCCCGTGCCTTTATCTACATCTACCTCATTCTGCCTCTGGCACCTGCCTCACTCCAGTCTGACCGCTCGGAGCTCTCAGCAGGTACAACTGCAGAGGCAGAGCTGGGAATCAGGTGCTCCCCACTGCCATGCCGGGCACTTCAGTACATCCCAGGAAGGGCACAGAAGCTTCCCGGCACAGCTCTTCCCAAGGACACTGCAAGCAAACACGTGCTGAACCTATCCAAGGATTAGCTCTTCTCGGGTTTTATGTTTTCATTCACCTCAGTAGAAACTGACGCTGTTTGTACACTTTAGGGTGCTATTTACACGTCTTCTCCACACAATAAAAACAGAAACTTACCAGTAAAAAGCAACTTTGTCCCCAAGCTTCTTCTCATTGACATTTCTGTCCAGGAGGTTGTAGCAGATGTTGGTGGTCGCTCCTTTCATCCACTCGATGAAGATCTTCCCCTTGGTCACGTCGAAGTTGTACTTCAGGAAGGGTCCCGTGTGCTGACGTTTCCAGTAGAACTCTTTAGCGATGTCCCCCCAAAATTCTGCAAAGGCAACGGGAGCCGGAGCCCGTGAGCCGGAAACAGGGATGAGGGAACCGGGGATGAGGCAGGTAACATTCGTGGGGACACGAGGGGCACCCCCCTCGCCCCTCACAGGCGGGGGTTCGCGGAGGGCTCCCCGCGCTCCCCACAGCCCCGCGGGCAGCCCCCGGAGGGCCCGGGGAGCCGCCGCCCC